>OZ024921.1:13172565-13240065 GCA_964017225.1 Netelia inedita
AGAGAGAGAGGGAGAGGAAGAGAGAGAGAGAGAGAGAGAGAGAGAGAGAGAGAGAGTCAAGCGAACGTGGAAATAGTGGTGGGAAGAAGAGTTTTCCCCGAGTTCCGGATATTCCGAGGCACCTTGTGCTTGTAGAGTTACTCGAGTCTCATCTCGAGCATCGACGACAGGGAAGGAAAGACCTATTGAATAATAAAAAAGTAAAGAAAAATGTAAATTAATTTTCTCGAGAAATAATTAGAAATATTGCAAACAAAAACGTTTTTTCTTTTTTTTTTTTTTTGAGATAATTAAAAATAATTATTATTTTATAATTGCACGTAATGAAATATAGTTATTAATCATAGCTAATTATACTTATTTCAATAAATATTTCAGTATAGAATAACTAAATGTGAAAGTTGAAATATTATCATTATTCGCTTCCGACTATGTTTCTGCAGGAAAAATATTGCTTATAATACTACCCATCTCTAAGTTTATATACGTATATATATAAATATATATATGTATGCATATTGAACAGTATCCACAGTCTCTCGTGACGAGAAAAAGTCACGGATTCAATCTACTTAATACACGAGATCGTGGTATGTTCATATCGTCGCGATTCGTTCTCCTTATAGTCTGACCTACGCGCGCGCACACACACTTACATGAACAGCAGCTGCGACTCCTCTTCCTGGGACACTGGTCTTTCACTGTTTTTTCTCTCCCTCTCTCTCACTCACTCTTGTATGCACACACTCTTTCAGGGGTTGAACTTTAATTTAACGCATCGCAGAGCTCGTTCGAGAACAAACGGCCAACGTGCTTCACGTATTACTGAGCAAGTAGTAACAGCGGTCTTACCACTCGCAGTAGTTAGGGACTATTGGCGTGGTGTGTTAGCGCGTAAGAAAATTGTGATCATGAAAAATTGCGTTTCCAATGATGAATAACACGACGAAAGCTCGATAACATCACGCGACGAGTAGAGATAGTGTGCGTTATGATTAAAAGTAACAATATAGTTAAGACAATGATATCGATCAATAATTCTTCGATCGTAAATAAAACATCGTACAATTTTTTATTCCATTGGACGAGATTTGTTTTGTTAAGATAACAGAGATAACGCGAAGGATTTATAATATGTTTCGAAATACAGGTGCGCCTCTGCGAGAAATAATGAATTGACGTTCGTTTTATTCGATGACAGTGAACAAATTGTAAGGGTAAATAATAATAGAGAGTGTTAACACGAAGCCGTTAACTCTGTTATCATTTAAACGCGTTTCCATACACGTGCAGCATCGTTTGTAATATTTGATCGAGATTTCGAGTGACCGTTGCGAAGTATCCTTGAGTTATATGTGAAGACGGTCAGGATATAGAGAGATAGAAAAAGAGAAAGATGAATGCTCGAGGGAGAGAGAGAGAGAGGGAGAATTGGTGGGGGAGGGAAAATGATATTCCATGTACAATTATGCTGATGAAGCATGACTAAGGTCGTCCAGGTATCATGATCGAGTTCCTCGTGTGCCGCTGTTATACAGCTAAACGAATTAGGACGATAAAGACGCGAGGACAAAGGAGGGAGAGAGTAAGAGAGAAAGAAAGGGAGAAGCGGATAGCGAGGGATCGAGCGCGAGCCGGCGGCGCAAACCGATCGGCGTTCGATTTACCGACAAAACGCGAGACAACGTCGAATACATAATACATCGAGCGTAGACGGGGCTGAAGAATGAGAATGTAAAACGAAGGAGAGTTGGATACCGGGAGTGAGGCTAATAAGATCGATACCTTTATGTGTACGATATTGAGTAACGCGCGTGACTCACAAATCATGAATCTCCACCGGGCTTGATTTAAGAACACTAACGAGACCGCGACGTTTATCCGCCGCGTACGAAAGAGAGGGAGATCTATCACCGGGGACTCTTGCGTATACACAAAACATGTTTTATGTTATGAATATATTTGTGTGTGTTTGTGTGTATTTTCTACATGAATAGAAGGTTTACAATACAGTACGAAATCGACGATTGTCTTTGTGTGCGCCCGGTTAAGGTACTAATTGCGGGTGACGTGGCAATAATTCTTATACGTGTGTAAGTACAAGATAATTAGACATTGAGTATACGAACCGAAATAAAATAAACCACCGAGGGAAGTATATAGCTGTGTTGTGTATAGAAACGCCGGGACACCGGAGTAACGATCGCCTCGACCTACCGCGATACAAAATTTGTAATATCTTAATAACGATTGGTCCAGCGGAAAGGAAACTGCGTCAGGTGAGTTTTTTTTTAAATTTACGATTGCACGATTGTTGATTCAATAATTCCTTCGATTATTATAATGTCGATAATGCTGAATGGTCGACGGGTTTCCGGAATAAATAAAAATAAATGTATTGGGTATTGGGGGAAAATAAAAAACAAATGCGAATTCTCTCGTTGTCCGTATGACTCCTAGGTAGGGATATATTTTTAACAGTGTTATAGAGATCGGTGTGAGTTTCTGAGAAGGTTATTAAATCCGTGAATGAACGTGACCAGAAAGAAAGGAAGAGAGAGAGAGAGAGAGAGAACGGAACAACGACAGAGAGTAAATGGAGAATGAATGGTTTGCGGCGTAGGGAGGCTGCGATGCACCAGTTTTCACTCTCTCTCTCTCTCCCTCGCTCTTTTTCTCCCTGTTTCTCTCGGATTGCTCCTAATTATGCCATAACAATTTCGACCGCTTCTCTGGCCACAGTATAGAAATTCTCGCAACTCTGTCCAACTCTCTCGGCATTTTCGCAGAGCGGAGCGATGAAGGGCGAAATTCTCTTTCGTTGTTTATTTCATTTTACTCTCCTCCTCCTTTCATTTCTCATCCTCTCTAGGCACCATGTCAGAGGTAAGAAAAAATATGTACTACTATTACCTCGAGAAGGTAGGACATCGTGGCGGGGGTGGACTCGTTCGGTCAAAAAAGAAACATCTTAAAGGAAACCCAAAGTGGCACAGTTTTTGGTGAGCTAGAGAGAGAGAGGGAGAGGGGTGGGGGTGGGGTAAAGATCCGCCGGAAACTCGTCTGGTCAGTCTCGTCGCTTCGGAGAAATTGCGACTAGAGCACCTAACTAAAATCGTTGCCCCCCTCCCGATCTCACTCCGGGTCGTTTTTTCTTGGTCCATTCGGATTCCTTATTCCCCTTCTTGTCTTCTTCTTCCTTCTTTTCTCGGTTAAGCGCGTGAACTAAACAGACAAGTGCTGGTGCTGCCGGTACGCTCGTGTTTTCTTACCCTCTCTAGAGAGATAAATTGGTGTGCCCGTGACTATACGTACGTATATAAATATTATATTGTATAGGAGAACACCGAGAGACGAGAAGAGCGTCCCACGGCCACGAGAAGAGGACTCTCTCGCGGCGTGTTTCATGGACCACGGCCGCAGTGCAGCAGCGCGCCATTGTTCACGCGAATCTCTGCCACGGGAATAAACCTTTTTTTTTGGACTGAAAGAAACGAATAAAAAGTCCCGATTCGTGGCACTAGGAATGACAATCGTTCAAGCTGGAATAACAACTGCGATGAAAATTGAAAATTATTTTAACCGATGTTAATGGACTGCGGTTATTCTATTATTCATCATAATTAATCAATATTATCGAAAACCATGTTTTATATCTGAAAAGCGATAAATCGATTTTTTAATCGAAACAACGTAATTTCGAAGAACTTTGCGAAAAGTATTTCACCCGTGTTACCATTTGATTCATATTACCCCACGATTGACGGTATTTATTAAAAAAATCGGGCGTTTGGGGTAATGCGGGTCAGCCATAAACTCCGAGGGTTGAAAAACGAGGGAGGCGAAGCCGCGAACGACAAGCACGTGGCACATCATGTGCTACTAAACATTCGATTTTCTCTCGTTGACCATTTTCCAAGTTCGCCAGGCGCTGAGAACGCGTTATTAAGAATTATTAATAATAATTAATTAATAATAAAGCGCGATGTCGCTGCTTTATATCCGATCGTTTGTGATTAGTTTATTATAATTTGTTTTTCATATACGCCAAATTGCGGTGGGAGAATAATAAGTATATCGTATTTCCGACTTGAATTATTATCGTTACAATTTATTAGAATTAATCACCGGTATGGACGGATGCGAAACTCGTCCGGTCAGTTTCTAGACACGCGTCGGTTCTTACGGTGTGCTATGTATCACGCGGATGAGGTGTGTATGGACACAAAGATCGCGGACGTTTTTTTTTCACTCGCGGGAGTAATCTGCCGATAAAAAACGCGTTCATTCACGGAAGCTGATTCGATACTTTTTATTTTTGTTTCAAGAGTTTTTATCATCGTCGAGCGGAGCTATTTACTCGTGAAATTTCGAGCCTTTCGGTAAAACGAACGGGCATTATTTCACGGGTGTTTTTTTAAACACGCTTTAACGGTCTTTGACTTCTCTCAAATGAATCGATTGAAATGAACAAGATCGATACGAGATTTTGTCTCCTCTTGACGATTTTTCACGAATTAACGGAGCTCCAAGGGCTATTAAATAGTTTACAAATAAATTTTGAAAAAAAAAAACGTTTGATCGCAATCGTATATAGTCAAGACATAATTCAAGAATGATTAAAAAAGATCGGCGTTCAGGTTAAAAAAAATGTTCTAATTCGTTTTCTTAATAAAACATAAACTCGCGCGTTTAATAATCGCGTGTAAAAGGAATTTCTTACATTTTCGTCGGTATAAATACAACGAGTGATAAACGACGAAATATTAAAAAAATAAATGGCGCGAATGAGATAAATTTAAGAAAGGAACGATGTTCGATCAGATTTATTCCGTTGGAATAAGGGCGGTAAAATATTTTTCCAATTTTTTGACTCACTCGAAATCGAAAAGCCGCGTCTCTTGATGTGGTCGAGATCCGAATAAAAGGAGTTTAGAAAATCGCCAAGTTGGTTGTGCGCGCGAATAAAGGAAAAATAAGGAGTGTATAGTTTGTATAAAAGTTCACCGAGCCAGTACTTACGTTCATCTGGTATAGACCAATGAATGTTATCTCCCTGAAATTTTCCATCTCTTTCTCTTTCGCAAAAACGGGAAAGGAGTTTTGCCAACATTTATGTCTATATATATATATGAGCCTATGTATGTATGTATGTATAGCGCGGAGTCGCCGAGGAAAGTCGGGTAAAGGGATGGATGGAAAAGGGTTTAGAAACCGAGAGAGGCCGGCTAAGTAGCCGCGAGAAGATCAAAGAGATATTTCTCTCTTACGCGCGGAATCCAATAGAAAGTGAGGAGGAATAAGGTACGAGAAGGCAGATGAAGAGAGATAAATGCCTTCGGAAAATTCGTATATACCTACAAGTTTATCGCTTGGGCTACAGAGAGCCTCTAGCAGTCTTCTCTTTCTTCCTTATTTCCTGGAAAAGTGCAATAAGAAAATGTGGCAAAGATCGAAGTCCATATTATATATACACAAGCTGGTGTGGTAGGGCGGGTGGAGGGGCGGGGGAGGATATCGACACAGGAGACCATTATCGGAATCGGTTGTTAATCATTTGATTTTTAACGAATTGAAATTGGAAATAGAGAAATGTCTCAAATGATAAAAATAAGTATAAATAAAATAATAATAATAATATCAATAATTTTATACGAAATAGCGAGAAAACTTATCATATAGACATCGTTCTCCACGCGTTGATGATAAAGTATTAAAAAATAATAAATTTCGTGATATACGATTATTTTAATTACATTCAACACTCGTTTCCAGGAGATCATTATCGGAATCGGTTGTTAATCATTTGATTTTTAACGAATTGAAATTGGAAATAGAGAAATGTGTTAAATGATAAAAATAAGTATAAATAAAATAATAATAATATCAATAATTTTATATGAAATAGCGAGAAAACTTATCATATAGACATCGTTCTCCACGCGTTGATGATAAAGTATTAAAAAAATAATCAATTTCGTGATATGATTATTTTAATTACATCCAACACTCGTTTTTTATTTTGATAGAAGTTGTTCGCTTTTTTCTGTCTTCCAACTATTATACAAACTTTATTTCGATCATGTGTGGAAAAATGTGGACTCGAACGAATCACGAAAGAGGAGCAAAAAAGGACTGTGCGAGTGTGAGAAGAGAGGAAGGATGAAATTCGAAAAAAAAGAAGAGACAAAAAAAGAAGGATGAAGCGAGGAGTTCGATCGGAAAGGAATAAAGGGCGAGAGAATGTGTGTGGGGGGACGGTATGACGAAAGTTAAAAGGTAGCGGAGATCGATTCGAGAGGCTACTGCGCTTCTCTCTCATCCGCACCACGCGCGCCTACACATACACGCAAACACAAACACTTGGGCTTTTCCCGGTCTCGGCCTGACGCGCATCTCTCCATCTTTCGGATTCTCGTCGTCATGTTCCTTGCTTTCTTCTTTTCTTCACATTTTTTTCTTGTAAATCCACGATGAGTCTCTCTCTCTCTCTCTCTCTCTCTCTCTCTCTCTCTCTTCCTCTTGTCGAAAGGAACGAACGAGCGAGTTAATGAGGAATCGTGCGAGTCGAGTGTGGGAAGTGCGCCGGTGGACGAAATCGAAAAGACTCCGAAGCGTTAGAAAGATATTTCGATCCGAGCGATCGTTCCAAAACTTTCACCCACGCAAAAAAAAAGAATACTTATAAATTCTTGTTTAACTATAACTGATGTGATTTGAATGAGAAAATCGCGATCGGCTATAATCGTCAAAGCAAACTGACGATTCTTTTATCACGATTTTGTAAATTATCATTAATTAATGAACTCTGCGAATTAATCGATAAGTCATCGATTCTGAGTTTTACGACTCGCTAAACTACGATCAATTATTATTTCTCGTACTTACGATTAATCGTGATCCCGTTAAAATATCGAGAAATATTCACGCTTGAGTAAATATTTCGATTCTTCGGTGAGCCAGACACACCGAGTGATGTTACTCGGTGGGACTGAACTGTACGTCGGGTTCTCTGTTCCGTCGATGATGCGAGCAGCGAAAGACTCGCCGATACGGTCGCTATGATCGGTAACTTAATTCGTCTCTCTCTCTCTCTCTCTCTCTCTCCAAGCAAAATCGATTTTTGTCCGTTCGTCGATTATTTGCATAACGTCTTCTTCAACCCGATGGATTTTTGGTGATTAACTCGTTACTTTATATATAACAGGCACACGTAATATTTAAAAAACGGCGGCTGGACATCGAAGTTCGATGAGACGGAAACTCGAAGGAGTTTTCTTGTCATTTGAGGAGGAAAGGATGGTGGGAGGTGGGGTAACGGAGTAATCGCGATAGTTACACAGAGTCCGGGATCATTGACTTCACTTCCGGTTCACGGAGAGCAAACATCTCCGTGTCTCGTTTCTCCCGCTTTCTTTCCACGCTCTCTGCCCTCTCACTCTCTCTCTCTCCATTTCTCTCTCTCTATATATATATATATATATTTCTCTTTCATACAGACATACACACACACAAACATACATCTTTATATGTATTTATCAATTTTCTTGCATTTGGCCTCCTCCTTCCTGTCTCATTGAATTCTCCGGCACAAGTGTGCGAACCATCGAAATTTTCTGGATATACGTATAACTCGAGGATGAATGGGAACTATTTTGAGATAAGTGAGTTCTGAATAATAAAGGAATATCGGCGATGTTAATAAGGCGCTACAATATTCACCGGGTAGAAATATCGGGAGAGTTTCTCCGGTCTCGCTAAATGAGATCGAGATGACGATTTTCGGATCGTTCTATTTCAGTATCGAGACTCTCTCTCTCTCTCTCTGTCTCTCTCGTCGTTTGGGCCACGAAGCAAAGATTCGTGCGAGGACACGGATATTTTGGGATTTGCGGGGAAACGATTTTCGATTCTCGATAATCCAACTTATCAAAAGTTTATGTATTTTTCTCATCGATCTTTTCTTCTTCGGAAAAATTTCGTGTACACGTATAATATTAGCTCAAGGATCGAGTCACGAAAATAAAAATAAACTGTAGAAAGAAATTTGTCGAGGAAATTTATTCTCGTCGATGTGAAAATGATTTTTTAAAGTAGTCGAAAAATTTATGCGTCGTCGAGTCGAATCGTATTTGCGGGGAGAGTACGATTTCCGGGGCGACACGATTTGACGACTGATGCTAGTGTATTTGGACGAGAAAAATCGAAAATCAAGAATAAAATTTTTCGATATCTCGCTTCGTTTTCGAGATATCGATAGATATCGATTTTTTTTCTTTTTTGAAATATCTCGATAAATATGGAGTTTTCGAAAAAATTATAGGAGACACTTTTTGTAGGAAATTAAAATTCCTATAAAAAAGGTCGTATGCAAATTTTGGGGAGAGTACGATTTCCGGGGCGACACGATTTGACGACTGATTCTAGTGTATTTGGACGAGAAAAATCGAAAATCAAGAATAAAATTTTTCGATATCTCGCTTCGTTTTCGAGATATCGATAGATATCGATTTTTTTTCTTTTTTGAAATATCTCGATAAATATGGAGTTTTCGAAAAAATTATAGGAGACACTTTTTGTAGGAAATTAAAATTCCTATAAAAAAGGTCGTATGCAAATTTTGGGGAGAGTACGATTTCCGGGGCGACACGATTTGACGACTGATTCTAGTGTATTTGGACGAGAAAAATCGAAAATCAAGAATAAAATTTGTGTGTGTGTGTGTGTGTGTGTTCTTACCATGGCAACGAGTCTATCTTCGTTGACCATGGTTAGCTGACCGAACACTCGCCCACCGTCGATCAAACACATGTTTTTTTTGCAGATAAAATATGCATTGCTTGAAAATTTTCATACAACTTTTTTATAGGAAATTTAATTTCCTACAAAATGTATCTCTTGTATTTTTTTCGAAAACTCCATATTTATCGAGATATTTCATAAAATAAAAAAATCGATATCTATCGATATCTCGAAAACTAAGCGAGATATCGAAAAATTTTATTCTTGATTTTCGATTTTTCTCGTCCAAATACACTAGAATCAGTCGTCAAATCGTGTCGCCCCGGAAATCGTACTCTTGCCGTATTTGCGTATAGAGAAGTCTGTCGTGCGAGCGAAAAAAACCTTACTGGCACTAGAGTAACCGAGCATGTAATAGCTGGAATCGGTTCCACAATTTTCGCACCATCGAGACACCGAGAAATAGGGAGAGAGAGGAAGAGAGAAGGATTGTAAGATGTCGTCTCTCGTGATGTATTTTCAAGCCGGTATGGAGGGAATAGGCGTTATGAATTTATCTGCAAAGCCATCTCCGAGTTCTCGATGCTCGTCATCGTCCAACCTCATGACTGAACATGAGAAGAATTTGCAGACACAACCGAACGAAAAGACATCACAATTTACCGATTGACTGGCTCGGAGCCTCTCGTATACCTACACAAGTGCTCGTCCTTGTCGGCACTCAATTATTATATTATCGTGTCAAGTATATGTATTTTACTCGATTTCTCGAGGATAACGATCGAAACGCTACTGACTAAAAGTGTCGAAGATGGGGAGAGAGAGAGAGAGAGCGAGAATCGCACCGTTTGCGTTTCGTTGGGAAGGACAAATAAGCAATTTTCCCGAGGTGACACAAGTCGCACTCCCCATTTTTTCTATTTTTCTCCCATCGCACTGTATCACAGTTCCACTGAACTGCCATAATTGAGCAATAAACATACCGTCGCAATTAACATAGAATCGTCGTTTTGAAAAATACTATGTTCATAATAACAATAATAATAATAATAATAATGTACGATGCGTCAAGAAAGTAAAAAAATTGTATACGTCAGATTTCTAACAAGATTGTAGGAACTATTTAAGCAAGGGGGATGTGTCATTAATTCGTTGTCCTCATTGTAATTTATAATTAACATTTTAAAACTGTATTTAAACACTTGTAAGAAATATCATTATAAATTATAATATATACAGATATTAATTTTCGTCGACGTTTTTATATTTCCGCACGTACTTGCTACTTGCAAAAAAGATATTCTCCTCTTCTATACTGTCGCGCGCTATTTTTAATCATTTTTTATTTTTTATTTTTTTTTTCGTTTTTACCATTATTATTTCTCTCATCGCTCGCTGCACTTCGGAGTATCCGCACGGCGTGAGTTGCGTATAACAGCGCAATGCCGAGCGAGAAAAGAAAATGGGCGGGGGGGGGGGGGGAGGGAGGAGGACAAGAAGACGGAGAAAAAGAGGAAGAAGAAGTAGAAGAAGAAGAAGAAGAAGAAGAGGAAGAAGAAGAAGAAGAAGAGGAAGAAGAAGGAGAAGGCCTAGCCCCACGGGTTTTATGGGCTCGTAATGGGCCCCTTTAGCCTCCGGGGACTTACAGTTCGCGCGCACGTCGGCACTCTTCGCGTAGAGGAGAGTCCGATGGTTCGCGTAGAAATACGGAGCAAGGACCCCCGGATACTTCGAGCCTTTTGCTCTTCTCGTATTATACATACATAGCAGTAGTTTTAGTATCTATATAGAATTTCTTCACGCTCCTCGTGACCCCTTACGCGATCGCACGATCGCAAAAATATATTTATACGAACGCGCATAAATTCATACCGATAAAGACTTTATAAAAAAAAAAATGATTAGCTATGTCGTTATCCAGAAAGAAAGAAAAAAACGATAATTCTGATAAGGATCGAAGAATCGATCGTTTCTGTCGATTACAAATTGAAAGAATTTATTGTCAAAGTTTCCTGAAATTCGTTCTTACCAGGTGTACCGATATATTTTGCTCGGTAACTGTGTCTATGATGAAAAAAAACAATGAAAATTCTTGATATTTTGCGCGCTTGAGACCGCAGCGAAATACTCGTCTTACTTCTAAATCACCCTGTATGTACATATATATATAGTGAGAGATATAGCATGTCATATAAAATAGTAGCGTACTAACCCGAGCGGTAGCGGAGCGAGAAACTGGTGCACAAGTCCGAGAAGAGAGGATAACTCGGGCGCGAACGATGCCAACGCGGATGCGTTCTACTGCGGCAGTATGTAAATGGGCGCAGAAACGGTCCTTTAGTATACTACATGCGAGAGGAGATCCGCACCTTCGCCTCAGGGAGAATTCTGCACGGCGTGTATTAACACGCCGTTGGCTTCCGACAGAACGACCGAAAAATTTTCCTCGCTTTTCTTTCCTTTTTTTCCTCTACGAAACTAATACCCTCGAGTTTTTCTTGAAATACGACGATACGACAGGAATTTTACGAACGAGGGAAGCGGATGCTGCAATAAATTTCTTCGTCTTTTCGAATCTGATATATCGAGATAAGATGAAAATGGTCATAGCTGGGAGAACGTTATTGTAATTTATTAAAACGATAAGAAAATAATTGAAATATCTATGTTGCATACGTTAAAATTAATTATTATATCGTAGATATATTTATCATTATTATTATTATCATCCGGTAAAATGATAATAAAAGAAGGAGTATAAATAATAATAAAATAATAGTAATACGTTTTATATGATATTGCATACAGCATACTAACTATCTCTTTAATATAATGGTGCAATAATTGATAATGAATATCGTCACGTCTTAATCGAGTCGTCACGTTGTTATTAGGTGGAAAACGATTCAATTCCGCACGCCCCGGTACACGGTGACTATAGATCTCTTTTGCGAGAGTCTCGCGATGAATATGTCTCGGACGAGCGGACCTCTTCTTTCTCGTTCCTCTTGTTCTACTTCGCCAGGTGTACTCTCGCGGTACGAGAGGTGTACCCAGAGTTACCAAGTGGAGGAAGACCCCCCTGCGAGTTTTGCCGGACTTGGAGAGTCTATACGTACCAGCACCCTTTGCCCCTTCGCCACACAGAGAGTATGACACACTCGTGTGGGGTTCGCAGGTCATCGTGAGTTATCGTATCTCTTGGAAATCGGCGTTTTCTTATTGCAAGCATGAAAACAGCCGAGAGAGATTCTCGTATAATTTGCGTTATACTACACGTAAATACAAATCCCATAAGCTACGCACTCTGTGTGTAATATATATTTTTTTTATCACGCCCTCGACTTTTCAACATTTGATATTGCACAAAAATTATTACTAATAATCTTTACGTAGTTATACAATAAAGCTATTAATAATAATAATACAAATAATAATAATAATAATAATCACGAGAATAATCATAATAATGGCTACAAATGTACGATTTATATACATTGCCATGTTGAAATGATTTCTCTCTCTGCTGCTTATCACTCGTGAGTGATCTCTGGCGCGTCCACGCGTGCCCCACACAGTGACTGCCGCCAGCAGGGTAAGATGGTAACCGAACGAAAGAATGGAAATATGTATAGTATATGCTTTCTATTCTTTCGACGAGTGTGGGAGGTCCGAATGATATATATATATATGTGTGGGTGTGTATGCGAGCGTGTGTGTAGCAGTAGTAACCTGCATGTAAGAGCATCAAGAGAGTCCAGCGAGGAGGATCGAGAGCGGACCGTTCGGATTCACTGAGCCTCCCGCGCGAGAGCAGGACTCGGGCTTAGTCATGCTGCTCTCCTCCGAAGCGTTCCCAGGGATCGAGACAACTCGCGGGCTACTATTCCTCTTCTCCCCTCGAGGATATGTGTTCAATGTTCCCTTGCTTGGCTTATTCTGTTTCTTCTTCTTCTTCTTCTTCTTCATCTTCATCTTCTTCTTCTTCTTCTCTTTAGCCGCCTCCTTCTTCGTCTTTTAGGATCTTTGCTTCGCGGTGTATGTTAAATATCTCGAGCACATAAGCACATATTGTGGATGTAGCGAGAACGAGAAAGAGAGTTGGAGCGAACGAACAATAGAAAAGCTTGGTTCGGATTGATGCTCGTGGCTTTCATTGACTTGTAGCAATAAAAATTTAACAGAACACGCTATCGACAATGAAGAATATTTTTAATACGAATGTACTTTCGCTGACAAAGTTTCAATTAAAAATATGTGTTTGATCCACGCAATAATATGTTTAAAAAAAGGAATGATAATAATATTAATGATATCGACAATTGGAAATTAATAAATATTCGGAAAGATCGTTTCGTGCGATTTTACTTAAGTCATATCCGTACGTTTTCGGTCGCCGGTCCTGAAGGACGTAACGCAAAATATCTCCGAGCGAGCACGTAATAATATATAATTCTTCGTCGTCGTTCGAGAAATCCTCGTCACCAGAAAGGAGACAAGAGCCATCATTTTCACGTTGATGAGGCGATACGGTGAGAATGACAGCAAAGACCGTCGATGCTGTTATATATATACCAATATGATATTATTATTATTATTTTTATTATTATCGATATCATCATCATCATCCCATAACATACATACAAATTTATGTGGTTGACTTTCGTATGCTGCAAGACATCGTGAAGAGAAGAAGAGTTTAAAGCAGGTGGGAGAGGCCATCAGGAGACGGAGAAGAGAGCGTGCCGGAAGCGAGCAGGTGACTGGTAGTTCCGCTCCATCGAGCCCTGTTCCGCGCCATGGGCACCGAAGATCAGTTCGTATAATGCTCTCCATCTCTTATGCCGTTTTATATATAGAACATGTATAAGTGTATATATATGTATATATATGTATATACAAGTTCTTTAGTCGATTTTCTCGCCTGCTCTTCTCCACGCTTAGTTTTCTCGCATACGTACAGTAGTATGTGATCCTTCGCCGTGTTCTAACGGGCTTCTTCTCCCCCTCTTCCATCCGACGTCTCTTCTTCTTCTTTGCCTGGACCGCTTCGATACCTTCCTCACAATCTTTTTCACTCCGACCTTTTTATCCCTTGCCCAACTCTTCCTGCTGCACAAACACGTGTACGAAATGCACGTATACGTAGCACGAAGTATACGTGTAAGTATGTGTTGCAATCATCATATGCGAGTATGAAATGCGGAGATGAGATCTCTGCCATCCAGGCATAGCATGCATTATCTATCTTTCTGTCTATCTATCTTTCTCTCTCTCTTTCTTTCTTTCTTTCTTTCTTTCTTTCTTTTCCTTCCTTTTCTCTTTCTGACTGTTGCTATCTCTATCTCTCTTTCTTTATTCGAGACTCTCGAGGGCCCTGGTCACGACATCCCAATCATTCTCACGTGGCCCCAAAGAATTCGCCTCCTTCGGTATTATATCACAATCTCGCCGAGAGAGAAAACTTCGTATTCACATGTACCTACCTACTATGTACCTACGTCGATAAATCTCGTTGGCACACAGCTCTCATCGGTATCATCTTCATTATTAGCATTCGCGAGGGACGTTTTCTTTTTTTTCATTTTCATAATAATGGCCGATCGTCGAATTAGCATCGTCTATCCCTCTTTACCCGCTTCCCAACCTCTCTCTTCTTCGGTTCTGTCGGCGTGTGCTACCGTGATCGCGCGACTCGAGTGGGTATACGGCAAGCCGACATGCCCTCTGAACTTTCTCCTCCCTTTGTCTACATCGAATCTTTTCCTATCTCTCTCTCTCTCTCTCTCTCACTCTCTTCTTGTCCGTCCTTCTCTCGTAGCCATTTCTTTTTCAAGATCGAGCCTCATTTTGCAAAGCATTTCGCACACACTTGAATTTATTTTTCATTCCTTCCCTTTTTTACGAATCTTGCTCGCGAAATTCCCACAGCGAAAAATATTTTTGTTTTAGTATCTGTGTGTTTCTTTATTCTTTCGGTTCTGCTGCTGTTCCGCAATAATCGCGGTCCATTCTCTCTTTGGGTTGACGTCGTGCGCGGTATTCGAGCGACTAGACGATCGATTCACGTATACTATAATCACTTTTCCACTCGATAATTGACCGAATCGCTAATTTCCAAATGCGCGGCTATGAGACTCATGCGGAGAGGATTTTTTAACGGAGACAACTACGAGCTTATTGGAGAGAGAGCGAGAGAGAGAAATAGAGAGAGAGAGAGAGAGAGAGAGAGAGAGAGAGAGAGAGAGAGAGAGAGAGAGAGAGAAAGAGACAGAGGGAGAGAAAGAGAGACTCGCGATCGAGGTTGTCGTGATGCTGTATTAAGGGGGGCGGGTTTGAGGGGTGGCGAGGGGGAGCGGGGCGGCGGCGGGGGAGTCGGGGGGGAATATATCGCAAACGAGTGATTTGCATCAAATTGATCAAACGGGTAAAGACTCCTTACGCGAGAGAACGCTGTAGATCATGTATTATACGTATATATCGTAGCATAACTTTGTGTATCTCAGGACCTCACCGCGTCTCCGTTGACTCGTTGCACAACCGCGACCCTCTCCCTCCCTCGAGTCACCGATTTCTGTTTAATTTTTTTATTTTTTATTTAACCGTATTTTTTTTCTTTCTCGTTCGTTCTTCTCCTCCTCCTCCTCCTCCTCTCCTCTTTCTATCTCGTGGTTCCTCTTTTCAAACGATTTTAACGATTCGCTCGCGCGTGATCCTTTGCATAGCCGCGAAACTGGGCAAAGATATATAGCATGATTGATGTGGGAGCGGCGCACGTCTCGCGTTTCAACGGAAAATATCTCGCGAACTCTTTTCTATATACAACGCCGTGAGAGAGAAACGCGGTCGTAAGGTTGTTGAAACAATTTCGCGAATATTGATTCTTCTTCTTTGTTTTTCTTTTTCTTTTTACCGAAGTGAGTGAGAGCGAGGATGGTGGCGGCAATATCTTTCGCGTATTAATATTTTTTCGACACGATGACGATGAAAATTATCGTAAAATTGGGCGAAATAAATTTTTTGGTGTCAATTTAATTTATTTGATTAAAAAGAATATTGATATATTATTACATAGAAAAAATCGGATCGTAAAAAATACTTAGTAATTTTGACGAATTTTTGAAAACAATAATGTAATTTTCACTGCGAAAAAAATGTCAATTGATTCAAATTTATTCGTGGTAATGGAGCGAAATTTGACGAATAAATTATTCGCTTAGAATTATACGAAAAACAAAAGTAAAAATAAAATGGTTCCTAAATATGTATGCTCTTTGACAAAGGAATTATCGTCGAATTACCGCAACCGCGTATTATCCGCGTACGATAGGACAGAATTTTTCGAATATTTTCGTATTCGTGTATTGAAACACCCGCCTCGCTACTATTTGAACTCCGATGCCCTTTGACCGGATAGATCGACACGCTCGCCGGTACAAGAGAGTTGAATAGTCGATTGTGCGCGGCCACGTTGAATGCGCGGTTTATACACATCTCGTGTACATAACATCGAGAGTAATTTTGTAAACTAGCAACGGATCATTCACCCGGTGTTATTACATTATTTGCTCCGTAGTCAATATTACATATTTTTTTCTACTCGAGTTACACAGAGGGAGAGAAGGAGAGACATTGAGTGGGGATAGCGAAAAATTCCTCTCGGTCTAACGTCAAATGAGTTTTTCACAGGTTTTAATGTTATTTTTCAACATAGATACGAGGCATTGCCTCTGGTCCGCTAGCTCATGGGATACGGTAATCATCCACGAGCGACATCGCGAGATACCTTCAAGGATATTTACTAATTCTCGTTGCGTACCGAGATAACGTTTCTTTTATTTTCCTCTATAGCTCCGACTCTTTTCTACCCTCTCTCTCTCTATCGATGTATAGGGTGTATATACGTACACGTATACGTACGTAAAATGTAATAAATGTAAAGAAGGGCGTATCGAGGTAAACGTGAACCTACGAGAGCGTGGCGCCCACAGAGACGTTTTCTCTGTACGGGAAAGGAAGGGAGGGAAGAAGAATAAGAAGAATAACGAGGTGGAGTAACGAAGAGTCTTGGAATTGAGAGAAAGGGAGGGTGAAAAAACAAGGAGAAGGTACGTTAAGGGAGAAACACACACGAAGCAACCCTTGCGCAACTTATACAGCAAGAAGAATCTTGCCCGAGAGATCGACGACGTTGCTTTCTCTCTCTCTGTCTCTGTCTCTCTCTCTCTCTCTCTCTCCCTTGCTTTCACTCGTGTCCCAGTACACATCTCGTCCTATTCCCTGGGGGAAAAGAGTATTTAAAGTGACGTCACGGTTCGCAAGGCGTGAGCGAGAGGGAATTAGAGAGAAAGGGCCTGATGAGGAAAATGGTGGGAAGGAGATGGAAAAGAAAAAAAAGGACGATCCGAGCGAGGCTGGGGAAAAGAGAGACCGATGCTGAAAGAAAGAGAAAGAGAGAGAGGGGCGGATATATATATGTATGTATATATATATATCTATATGTATACACGAATAAATATATATTCGAAAACAGAGGCGAATTGTGAAGCAAGATAAAAGATCCCGTACATGTAAATATACGTCCATATATAGATATATATGTGTATGTATAAGTCGGTATTTAAATGTATGTGTATGGGAATAAGAGAGGCAGAGAGTGGGGGAAATGCTTTAAGACGCTCAATATAAATACTGGAGAAAGAGAAGGAAAGCGAAAGAACGAGCGGCATGGAAAGCTCTTTCCAAGAAGAAGGATGCGCGAGGGGGTTGGGAGAGGGTTGAGAAAAAGGGTTGCTTCCCTTAGCGTCGACAACGACGTACAGTTAAAAAGAGAGGGAGAGTGAGAGAGAGAAATACATGGAGAAAGAGAGTGGCGGCGTATGGAAGGTTGGCGGTGGGGAGGAGGGGATGTAGAGACAGCCCGAGGCAACGGGGGTGAGAGAGAAAGAGAGAGAGAGAGAGAGAGAGAGTTTCGTGCCGGAGTTGGACCGAGAGATCCGGGTGCTGTGTGCTTCGGTAGAGGGCTTCTCGGAAACCCCTCTTGGCAATGAGGGGGGTAGGGTCGGGAGGCGGGGGGTGGGTGCGAGGGAGAGAGGAATATACGCAAAGGCGAGTATGAAAGAAGAAGAAGAAGAAGAAGAAGAAGAAGAAGAAGAAGAAGAAAACGAAGAAGTAGAAGAAGAGAGGAGGGCAAGCCGCTGGGAACTGGAAAACTCACCCCTTTTCTTGCTTACCCTCGCTCCGTCTTTCTTACCCTCTCTACATCTTACTCTCTCACTCTCTCGCGCTGTTTAATTGCATCTTACTTTCGAATTTTCCGCGTGGAGCTATCGATCGAGACACGCGAAAGCGACGGCCAGAGAGTAGAAGAGGATGGTGGAGGAGATGGAGGAGGTGGAGGCGGGAGCGATGCCGAGATGGTGCTGGTAGATGGTGTAGCATAGTGATATATGTATATCTATAGAGAGAGGGTTGTGAAAGATGGTAGGGAAAGAGTGTACGAAGAGGTTGAGGGTGCCGAATGGTGGTGGGTTCGTTTGGGTCTTATCTTCGATGCTGCTCTCCAGTCTTTCATTCCCTCTTACTCCCTTAGCCCTCTCTCCCTCACTCTCTCTCTCTCTCTCTCTCTCACTCCCTCTCGCTTTCTACTTTCTTCATCTAGCCACGAAAACCCGTTTTCGAGCTCGCCTGGACTTGCGCTTCTTCTTTCTCTACTCTTTTTCCATCACCTCTTCCCTCTTGCCACTTCTTCTTTTTCTTCTTCTTCTCCTTCTTCTTCTTCTTCTTCTTCTTCTTCTTCTTCTTTTTCGTATTCTTCTACATTTTCATTTTCTTTTCCTTCTTCACGTTTTGGCTCTCTCCGATTCTTCAAGCTAGACCCATTGCATCTTCTTCTCCTCCGCACGGTATCCCATTCTCGCCCAAAGAACAAGTCCACCCGTGGTACACCAATACCAACAACGTTTTCAACGAGCTCGCCGGTTCCACAACGGCAAGACGACCATACCACCTTAGGTATGCCATCGGCAAAGCTCCGGCAATACCATCTAGCAGTCTTTCGCGCGTGTGCGCGCTCGGCAAGATGGGGTGGTGGAGGAGGAGGAGAAGGAGGAGGAGGAGGAGGAGGAGGAGGAGAAGGAGGTGGGCGCGATGTAGGGTGGAGAAACAAGCTCACCCGCTTCCAGACTATTTAAAACTACGCACGGGCTTCGCGGCGAAGCTCTCTCTCTCTCTCCCTCTTCCTCATTTTACCACCCTCTCTCGCTCCCTCTCGCCATCTTTCTGTCTTTCTTTCAAGAGAGATATCGTATATATGTGTATATGTGCTCTTGCAAGTTGGAAATTGGGCTCCGCGAGTCGAAGGAAAAGCAACGAACGAAGGGGAATCCAAGCACCGCCAGCCACCTCCTTCCAGGGCCGACTTAACGAGTCTTGTGAGCTGGTAGCTCGTCTATCTGCCTCTCTCTCTCTCTCTCTCTCTCTCTCCTTTGTCGTACATTCGCACGGTTCATCCATCCATACATGTTATCCATTAATCCAAAATCTTTTCTTATCGAGCATATAGGAGCTTACATCGTCTCCCTTATTATTCGTTCTCCCTATATACGTACGTCGTCTGGTGTGCACGAAAACTATTTTCCCTAATTCAAGTCTCCAACATCGATTGTTCTACTCTTACCGGAATTATTCCTTTCGAAATAGTAGCCTATAATATGGTTGAAAAGTTAGGCAGGTTCAAAAAAAAAGATATTCAGGTTTAAAGGTATTTTTGATTTCACCGAGTTCTTGAAGAGGTGACGAAGCACCTGGAATACTTTGCGCAAAATGTAAATCTTTAGAGATCTGATCTATAAAAGTATGCCGGTGCCCGTAGATTATTCGAATAGGTAGTCTTGCGATACGATCGAAGGGTCTGAAAAAAATCTGCCTTTAATTATATGTCGGCAAAATGTTTCAAGGTCTTGCGCGAAAAATTGCAAATGTGAAAAGCGAGTGGTTCGCGAAGGGAATAAATCTTAGAAATATCTAATTTTCGAAAGTTCCTACAATGGCAAGTCATCGAGAGGAGCGAATCTCGGTGCGTGTGTAAGTCTCGCGAGATATACGATTCTCGGCTCGATTCGTTCTACGAGGCAAAGGGTGGCTCGTTCTCGAACATGATTGTCCCTCGGTTCTTGGCTAACTCTCCCCTCGTTTCGTAACGAAGGAGCCCTGGCGTTACTTTCGCCCCTTATATTTTTAATCAATCCGTCACTGGAGCTCCACGGCGAAAAGGTACCGAGGGTGGAGTTTTCGAGATGAGGGGGTAAAGGGGAGGATAAAAGAGGGGCGAGGGGCCAGGGGTTGGAGGTGGAGGAGGAGATGGGTTCGGGGGATGGACGTTCGAAGAGAGGGTGAAAAGGAGGTAGAAGAAGTAAGCGCGAGGGTGGGTTCGGGGTTCGAGAGGGGTGTGTGATCGTGGGCGAGAGAGCTCGCGGGGGTAAAGAAGGTTTGAACGAAGCTGGAGAGACTGCGGGCCAGCGGCGAAACGGGGGATGGTTTCTTAGTTCCCTTCCTCGAGGAGAAAGAAAGAGAGATTGGAGAGGGAGAGAAAGGGAGAGAGAGAGAGAGAGAGAGAGAGAGAGAGAGAGAGAGAGAGAGAGCGCGCACGCCACGTATTTAAAACCTCGGGGCTGATGAACGCTCCTCATGCCAAGCAAGCACCCCAGAGAAGACAGAGAGAGCCTATCCTCTCCGAGTTGCTTCTGCTCGCTGGCTGGCGCCTCCTCGACAGCCACCCTCCTCGACGGCCTCTGCGATCCACCCACCTTCTCATTCCTCTTTCATTCTCCCTCTCTCTCTTCCTCTCATTCGCTCCGTGTCTCGCTTTCCCTCTTTCTTCTTTCTTTCGTCTTCGCTCGAAATCTCTTTCTCTTTTATTTCAACCAAGCCAGTACATCCTAGTTGCTCTCACGGAAGAGAAACTTCGCGATGCCAGGCAACCGAGAGAAACACGCACGTAAAATACGAAATTCGTAAACGCACGTGGGCCTCTTATTTTACTCGGCAAAATTGTGTTTTAGTCATTAACTTGCCCCATTGTTGGAAAAATAGTGAAATGAAATAAGAATGAACAAAAACAAAATATTAATTTTACAACGTTAATTGTTAGCAATTACGGCCTATAATAAAAACATAATTCATGCAAATTATTAAAACATATTATTTGAATCATTTGTTCCAAATGTCGTCGTGAAATGTGAATAAAGATTTATTCAAAATAACCATTGTCAATTGCCACGAGAAAGTAATAATAAATAATGCTTTAAGTTTCTTTCACGACGTGCTGGCGAGTTCTGGGATAGCAGGGGGATGATTCGTGGATTAAAATATCTTCGACAATATACGGTATTACAGTAGTGTCTGCGTGTGTGTATGCGTCTGTTTGTGTGCGAGAGAGAGAGAGAGAGAGAGAGAGAGAGAGAGAGAGAGAGCGTGTATATACTTATGTACATAAGAAAGACCGAGAGAGAGAACATATCACTTTCACGTGGCTTACGTAAACTTAAATCGGGCGTGTATAGCTCGCTGCTGACGTAGTCCTCCTCTCGTTTCGCGTGTCGATGGCATCTCCTCGTTTTCCTACACCCCCAGCCCCCCTCCTCCCTTCACCCGTCTCAGGCGTTCCTCGCTCCCGCCGTTCTACCCCCATCGCCATAATCGTCCTCGTTGCGAGACGTCGACGTCGACGTCGTCCCCGATGAGTAACGTCTTTAACATCGAGCGAGAGAGAATCCGAAGCCACATAACGTCGTATATATTGCAAGTACCGAATGAAACTTCAGCTCTCCATCCTTTTGAACGTTTCTACGATTATCCAAAATTATTCGAGTCTCGATATAAGTCGATAACCCCGACGAAATAAAAAAAAATGCAAGAACAAACTGGAATAAGCGTTGTTAAACGAAATGTATAAACTTCTGGCGAACATTTTTTGTTTTTTGACGAAGAATGACAATGCGAAATTCAAGAGAAAAAAGCACGTGATTGACTACACGAGAACGGGGATGAACAACGATCGTGCGCCAAGAAGGACGAGAGAGGCGCGATATGTCGCGTGCGTGACTCTAGAAGGCCGGAATCGAGCGAGATTAACAAAAAAAAAAAAAAAAGAGAGAACGAGGATATGTATGGGATATTCATATAGCTCGCGTGATTTCTCAACCCTCGCCAACGACTCGCCTCTTGGGCTAAGCTCCAAAAGCCTTTCTATCCTTACCACCTCCCTCCTTAGTCATCTCTCGTTACATACTCGACGTATGTGTACAGTATTTTAACCCTCGCTCAACGTCCATCAGATATATTCGTTTTTCTTTTTTCTTTTTTCTTTTTCGTATTCACGAGCGGCTGTGTGTGCATGTATGTGTGTGGAAAGAGGCCGAGGGGTGGTTCAGAAGAGGAAACACTAAGCACGTAAAGTCCTCGAGACCGAGTCACGCATCGGTCTTAGAAAAACAAATCCTCGTCGATCGTTCTTTCTGATTCCACACTTTCTTTTTTATAGCTTGAATTTTTGTTGTCCTTCCTTTTGTTATCGAGCAAAGCTTCTTGACGAGATTTTTTCCCTCCTCATTTTGAATAATTATGCCGCATCGTATTACTCCGAAACTGCAGCGAAATAAAATGTAACGCGTATATTTCTCTCGAAATAATAAACTGTCCGAGATGTATTCAGTAATGTTGCGTTGGGGTAGCCAAGTGCGAATAATCTTGCAACCCATACATGAATAATTCAAAAAGTGTGTGCGTTTCACATACTTTCCTGGTATCCAATTGGTACGGTAGAGGAGCGAAGTATCGTATCTATCGACGAGTTTTGAGAGCGTTGGATTCCAGGATCTTTCCTTCGCAGCATTCAGTACGCTATATATACGAACACGGTGAGCCAAAGTGGAATATAAGCGAAGGTATAATACCATCGGACCGGACGATAAATCCGGTGATGCGAAGCCGGTGATGCATGACACAGACCGCAGTCCACATCCGGCATTGTCGGACCGATTCTACGCTTCTAACTTCGAACCTTGTATAAGGTACTACACTATATTACATATATATATATATCTACTCGTTCCTTTCGTCCGCTCTTTACTCATTCTCGCGGCTTTTTCGCTTTTCTCGTCTTCCTTCGATCTTCGGAGCGTCGATAGGGATCGTTCTGCAACATTGAAACGGGCGGACAATGAATGATCTTTACGTTGTAAGAACAAGGGTTGAATTATTTTAACGGCAAAATATCGATATTTTAAAATTTTATTTTTCACCTATCGACTAGTAAAGAGCAATTAACAAAAGTCGAATAAAATTTGTACTATGCGATGGTGTTCACAGACTGTATCAATTTTTGTTTCCATCTCGGTGAAGTGGAGGCGCCAATTTTATGGAATTACGGATTAATTTCCGTGGTATTCGATAACTCCCTAGTTTTGATAGAGATAGGTGCTCGTGAAATAGCGAGGCGATATTCTCCGCGATAGAATAGCGACGAAGGCAGAGAGAGAGAGAGAGAGAGAGAGAGAAAGAGAGATAGAGGGTGGGGGTGGGGTACGGGAGAATAGAATCCTGCAAGGATGCCGGGTGGATCGTCCGGTTTTAGGATTGCCGAGTTCTCTCTTCTTGCTCTGTCGTGCTATCCGTACATAGTATCCAGCGGGAGAACGAAGTAACGGAAGGGATGGAGGACGACCACATCGCCTCTTTCACCGTCGCTGCCTTCGTCTTCGAAGGAGCGGTGACGACGGGGGTAGGAGGTTCTTCGTGTATAGTCCGACAAAGCCAAGACGGTTGGCGCTCGCGAAAGCCCCGGCACCCGATGAGAAGGATAGTAAATAGAGTGTACGTATAGTTGTATGTAGTTCGTATACAGCCTAGGATCGGCTCTTCTCTCCTCTCCGCTCTCTTCGCTCCTACCCTCTCCGCGCCATCTCCTCTTCCTCCCCCTCCCACTCGTCTCTCACTCCTTGCAACTCCCCCGACCCGCAGACATTACAGTACAATCAGCGACTAAGCCGGGCATTGATTTTGCGTATACGGAGTTCCGCGAACATCATTTGTGTGTGCGCGACGAGAGTCCGAGAGGATAGTCTTCCTCTCACTCACTCCCTCTATCTCTTGGTAACATGTCTCCCTCTCACCTTGCACAAATAACACACACATACCTGCCATACATGAACGCATACACGTGTATTGGTATTTCTCGAAGAGAGGATCTACCGATTTCCTTTCCCCTCCCCCTCGGGCTCTCTAGCCGTGGTCATACTGGGTGGTCTGTTCCAAGATGCGCACCGGTTGCCAACGGATACGATGCTAAGATCTTCCCTGACCAATTGCCCGAGGGTTGAACGCGCTTTACCCTTACGTTGTCAAATCGGCCGAGAGATTAATTTCATCAAAAATTTATCGACGTTTTTGGATACTAGCTGAGACCATAGATTAACCACCAGTTTTTTTACTCGGGAATACATGATTTCCGATAAATATTGATAATAGATAACGATCCTTCCCCCCCCCCCCCGTATCGACCCACGCCAGTCATTCTTACTAGTATGCGTTTTAAATCGATATTATCCCACGCGTTACTTCGATTTATTTTGAAATGGACCAAAAAGAACATCAAGCCCCTGACGATCTTTGAAAACAAAAAATCCTCAAGCGACAATAATACCTACATATCTAAATTCGCATACAGCTTGATTAATTGGTTCATCGTACGCCCGGGTAGGGAAATCGGAGGACTGTAGGAAATCAGGATGATCACCCGTTAGAGGTCGTATTGCGTTACAGATACACACTAAGATTCGTACACGTAAATCGGGATACGTATAGGAGGTAGCACGTATCCTGTATACGTAGACATATACATGTATACGTGCACGTACAATATCCTGACAGTCTTGAGCAGCTAAAAGAGAGATCGAAACAGAGAGAGAGAGAGAGAGAGAGAGAGAGAGAGAGAGAGAGAGGTAGAGGAAACACTGAGATACATTTAGGAGTTGAAACAGAGAAGGGGTTAGGTGCGCAGTGGTCGTAGGAGGGTGGACTCTGCGGTGGGATGGATGCTACAGGAGAGAGCACGCGGACGATCTTAGCGGTATCTTGGCTCTCCCGTCGCTTCGATGCTACCCGCTGTTGGTACTGGTACGTATAGTGTAGTGCTGTTGTTCGTATAGGAGATACGAGAGGGAGAGAAAGCGATTCTTATTAAGAGGGTGCGAGGGAGAAGCAGTGAGAGAGCGAGAGAGGGTAAGGGGGAGTAAGTGAGAGAGGAAGAGCGATTCAGAGTCCAGGGGGTTGACTGGGCGAACGGCTAAATACCTCAGGATTGTTACTATTGCAACCCCCTTTGAACTCTACGTAGAAGCCACCATCTCCTTCTTTACCACCCTTGAGGGTGTGAGACAGAGCGAGTGAGAGATTGTGAGAGGGAGAGCGAGAGTCGAGGCCTGTATTGCCTATGTATGGCTCTGTTTCCTTCCTCAATGCCTTGTGGCTTGCAAGTAACCCTCCTTCTCCTTCTCCATCTCTTCGCTCTCGTCCGGTCCACCGAGCGGGCCACACACTACCACTATAAGGGAATGATGTGTGTGTCTCTCTCTCTCCCTCTCTCTGTTCCTCTCATCCTCTCTCTTTTGATGGGCTCTTCTTGCTCCTGGAATGGGTTAATGCTATTGATTCACGGGCCCGCACGAGGCCCCCTCTTGCACCCCTCCTCCTCCTTCTTCTCTCGAAACACACACTGGGAGTGATATAGTGAGAGAGAGAGGGAAAGATCTTACCGCTGTTGCAATGCTGCACTCCATATCGATGTGCTGGATAGTTAAGGGAAAAAGAGGACGGGGTGGTGAGGAATGTTTGACAGTAATAGATATATTTTCTCTCCGATTTATCTGGACCCTTAAATCGTTTGATTTGAAAAAAAATCATGAAAAAGAATGTGAACCAACGAGATACACACTCAATCGAATTGAATCATAGAGACAAAAAAGTCACGCTAATAGGAATACAAATTCTTAATTTATATAAAATAATAAAATAATTCATAAATGATGATTAACGTAAGAAACAGTCATCAGAGAATCTCTTTCGAAAAAAAGCTACGGTGGATTAAGGTTGTCATTAATTAATTAATTAATTACTGGAAGAAGTTTTTCAGATTGATTGTGAGAACAGCATGGATACGATACGGTTCTTGGGATCGATCCTTCGCAGTATCTCTCAAATCTAAATTCGTAGGATTCTCGTATCTATCTGGTTGCAAATATGATAACATGTTTTTTACGATTACGAAGAATTTATGAATCCGACTAATCTCAGAGCTTGAAAGTATGATCGACAATGATTCGACGAATGTACGCACAGTTGGCTGAATCCTCGAAGTGATATTGATTCTTCCATATCGAGAGGGAAAAAGGAGAGAACGAGCGAGAGACAGAGAGAGAGAGAGAGAGAGAAAGAATTGTCTATCTAAAATTCGTCGAGCCACGAAGGGAATTATGAAGATTACGAATTCACTATAGAAGGAGAAAGAGAGGGACCGTCCTGGAGAAGTTGGACAACCTCATTGAACTCGAAGTATAATCACTCTCCCTCTCTCTTTCTCTTCGTCTCATCTGTCTCCATACAATTGTCCATTTTCTTTCTCTCTTCTCGATAATAAGGATCTCGTATCGAACTTTGAAATTCTCTCTTCGCGCGGCAATCATCCCCCTCTCCCGCACTCCTCTCTCGTTCACTCTCTCCTATTTCTTTTATCGCGTTCTTCACAAAATCCTCTCGCGAGCCTTTATCCCCGCTGTTTCTTCCACTAGTATAACGACAAAATAATCCCTTAACGAACGGTCCGCTTTTCCTCCATCACCCCTCCCCATCGCCTTTCTCTCTTTCTCTCTCTTTCTCTCCCTCTCTTTCTCTCTCTCTCTCTCTCTCTCTCTCGTTTCTCAACGGCAGTGAAGCATCAGTTCGCGAAAGAAGCCTTCCGATAAATAAACCGAGGCAAAAGTACATTGTCCAATTACAATAATGAGATGGGGACTCCTCGTTAACGTGAGCGTCCTCCTATATCGAACATTCTGAGAAAGAGAAAGAGAGAGAGAGAGAGAGAGAGAGAGAGAGAGAGTGGTAAAGACGGAGACGAAGAAGGGTTGGTAAGATGATGAAGAAGAACGGACGATTTGGTGATGAGCGAAGATGGCTCGGATGGCTGGGGCGTCGATGAAAAATGAAACGAGCCAAGAGATGCACTTTCTATCGTACATTTATATACAAAACCCTGAACCAAAAGACGCGAATACCTTCGGAATGTTGTTATATATTATAACTACCACATATACACACATAGAGACATATACCTATATAGCAAACAGTAACGAGATCCACTGACGTGAGCAGGGAAGGAAGGAAGGAAGGAAGGAAAAAGAAGGAAGAAAAAGCACGAAGTGCAAAAGAACGCCCGAGGTATGGCGGTCTCTACATTATCGTGACGTGTAATACAATATGCAGATGGATATTTGCATCTCCCCACACAGTTAGCCAATCCCTCCTCCACCCACCACCCTCCACCCTCCCTCGCGAGCCGCCCCACCATCGCGCGTACGAACCCACCCTTATAAGGCGAGGGTGTGCGGGAGAATGAAGGTGGTGTTGCCTCGATTGGGAGGTGAACAGAGGAAGAGGGATGCCTCGCCGTCGGATATGTGGGTGGCTATGGGGAGAGAGAGAGAATCGGCCGCGTGGATGCTGCGCTTTGAGTGTGCGGGAGGAGAGAATGAAGCAGCAACAGCCCTGGGGGAACGGCGAGTGTCTCTCTCTCTCCTTGGAGAGTGTGCGAAGGAAAGCAGCAAGGGAGAATGCTTAGCTACGAAGATTCCCTCCCTCTCAGTCGTGCGCGACCGGACACGAGAGCGAGAGAGCAGCGTGAGGCCGCTTTCTATCTCTCTCTCTCTCGCACTCTTCTCCTCCACATTCTACTCCTCAACACCCATTCCTGTACTCGCGTTCACTTGCTCTCTCCCTCTCCCTCCTCCGCTCCCTCTCTCGCACTCTCTATCACTCCCTCGCTCTTCACGTAGGTCCGGGTAACGCGTCTTGATGGTGGGGGTAAGAAACTGTGAAATATCGATTAAGTTTGCCAGTAAGACAAGGAACGTCCGTGGAGTTACTATATAGATATATATATATATATATATATACATATATACATACAGTGTGTTCCTGGAAGGTGCTTGCTTGCGGGAGGGGAATTGCTTTTTCTCTCTCTCTCTCTCTCTCTCTGTGTCCCTCTCTCTCACCCGTCTTCCTCATACCTTGTGCATACCACGAGTCCTTAGACTCCTTGGACCGTGCTTCTCTTCGTCTACCACGATGTGCTTGCAACCCCTTCCTCCCCCCACCCTTACTATGTACACCACCTCCTCCTTCTCACACGACATCATCGCCCTTTCTCGCTCCGAGGGTGGTTCTGGTCAGGGGTGGTGGAAGGTGATATGAGCATTGTATCGGGGAATTAACGCTTCTCTCTCCTTACCCTCCCAACTCCCTTTTCCCTCTCGCGCACCCGCAGCATATTATCTATATACATATATAAGGAGTTAGAGAGGCCAACGGCAACTTCTCCCCCCGCGCAGTTTCCACATCCCGCCTTTGAACCAAAGCTTCCTATCCTTTTCAACATGTACGAGGGAAGAGAGAGAGAGAGAGAGAGAGAGAGAGTTAGGAGTGTGTTTCTCTCACCCTCTTACTTCTCCACCATCGGTACCCTTCGCTTCGCGTCTTCTCTACCAACGTCGTCTTGGCCCCTGGCCGTTCCTTCCGATGTGTATAGGGATGGTCTTCGTGCTACCAGCACCTTTCAGCTTTACTAAGAGAGAGAGAGAGAGAGAGAGAGAAAGAGAGAGGGATTCGTTGGCTCGCTTCAACGTCGTCGGTGCTGCCACTGGCAACCCTTGCCCACCTCATCCCTCTAAAACTGCGAGAGTATTCAACACCCACTGCATCCCTGGACGTAGCGCACTGGTGGGTGAGATATTTCTGTCTCTCCTCTTCCTATCTCTTTCTCTTTCTCACTCGCACACTTATTCTCTATCCCTCTCTCGCTCTTTATACGCTTGTCTATATGTGGCTACGAGATCCCGCAGCTCCTTCGTCTTTAGTTCCTTGGCCATGCGCCACGTACGACCGTTGTGTTCTTCATGTACTCCCCAGATCGCTGGACCTTCCATATCCGCGAATACCACCGAGAGAATCAACCCTCTCTCTCTCTCTCTCTCGCTCTGGCTCTACTGGAACAAACCTTGTCAACTCTGGTTTTATTTCTCTCTCCCTTTCTCTCGCGCTTTCTTTCTCACTCTCTCTCTCATTCTTTCTGTATCCCTTTTAGCTAAGAAAAGGAAGATAACCGTATACCTCCTGTACCTGTAGCGGTAGCTGACGATTTTCTCCGAAACGCATGGACAACTTTTTAAACTTGCACAAGTTTCAAGAGAAGTTCTCATCGTATACCATACATCATGTATATGCTAGATCCCCTTTTCAAGAAGAGTAATGAAATATTTAAGTAACCATTAAAAAATGTTTGCTTACGTATAAGTGGAAGGTTCAAGAGAAAAGCTGGGCAATATTCGAGTTATCATTGCACGAAATTATGAGACTGAAACAACGAATCCAAAAACAAAATCTAAAGCTTGTTTAAAAACTTTGAAACAATCTGAAATCCTGCAACGAATCTATAAAGCAATTATTAATATTGAAATAAAAGAGGGTTGTTCGATGTTTTTTTTGTGGAATTGTCAATGAAATTTACGTAAATAGGGCACTTGGCAGGCTCTTGCCAAAAATCCACCCCTCGCTGAAAGGACTCCCGCGAGGGTTGCTCCACTCTCTCTATCTCTTTCTCGCACGTTGCCAATAATGCCCCGTGCATCAAACCTCCCTTGGTACGAGAATTTCGCTCAGGGGTTAGGCATTACGGCTGCGACATAACGTACGTAAACCTGCAACAACAAAAAAACAAATGCAACTGAAGGTATGCTCGAGTGTGTCGCTATGGGGTGCGAAGTGAATATAAAGAGAGCAAAGGAGGGAATGTGATCATGTTTATGGTCTTGTAGATGCATGGAATCTCGAAGCTCTGTCGTTCCATGTGGGTGCGCGCGCGCGTGTGTGTATGTATTGAAAAGTGTGCTTGCTCCGTTGGTGGTGCTCGCGACTCTCTCTTCCCCTTCGTGGAGAAGGTGAGAGGTGAGCAGGTATAAACAGCTTGTTGCTTCGCAGCAAGTGCTCCCTACCCTCTTTCCTTCACCCTCTTCCTAACTCTCTTCTAACGATTTCCTCCCCCAGCGCGTCTCTATCTTTCTCTCCGTTTCTCTCTTTCTCTCTCTCTCTCTCTCTCTCTCTCTCTCTCTCTCTCTCTCTCTCTCTCTCTTTGTCATTTACGCTCGTTTTCCTCGCGTGGGAACCTCGAAACTTACCAAAGTTTTCATGAGCTGCGATTAGAAATCGCTTTACATTCAATCTCATGACGCCCAGCTGTAATCGCCGAATGATTTTACTTGTAAAAAATAATCAAAAATAACATTAATTATAATCATTTTCATTTTGTTCAACACGTTTTTTGTCTTAATCGTTTCAGAGAAATCAAGTGTTAAGAGACGAGTGTAGTGGTAAGTCATCGGCTCATGATGAGTTGTGGCAAACGCGCCGACTTCCGCAAGAATTATTGCACTCACCCATATATATCTTTGCCTGTTCTAACGCGATAGTGTTCGTCGTGCATTTATGCACACTGCGTGTCTCGTGGCGCAATCTAGTTTTGAGAACGCGTTAGAAGAGAGAGAGAGAGAGAGAGAGAGAGAGAGAGAAAGAGAGAGGGAAAGGCGGAGAACCTGTACCATAGCACGTAGAGCCTAGAAACAGGGAGTATGCAGTGTATATACGCCGAGATATAGAAGTGGAAAACAATGCTTCTGAACAATGGTCGCGAGAGAACCTCGAGCAAAAGACAAAAAAAAGGGAACGTGGAGATACACGAAGAGACTCAGCGACAACACCTGTCATTAACAGTCGTTATTAACGCATGGCTACGTCGCTCTGCAAATACCACTCGCACTGCCGGACTCACTTGTGACGAGGACTAAGTAGTACAGGAACGCCGGGGGTGGGGGGAGGACAGGGACGAAAAAAAATGTCACGCTAGGTGTACGAGTAATGGAGAATATATTCACTTGAGAATCTTTCGAGCTAATGAATATCGAAAAAAATAAATGTATATTTATTTATATAAATTACATTATTTTTAATTATACTCGCATATATAGATGAATAATAAAAACCTATTCTAGTATATATGAATAAATCAATACGTAAATAAATGTCTAGAATAAAATACATAAATACCTAAATAATCTCGATATTGCTTAAAACGTGTTTTCGAGTCGATGTAGTCGATATACGCGTGAACAAGGTTCTTAAAAGCCTCAGGAACGAGAGCCCAGGCTCTCTGGTTTATCGAAATATCGGTACCTTGCGCGCACATCCGCTGTAAAATTCAAACATGCTGTTCATCGTTCGTTTTGTCTTTGTCTATTGCTTCCTCTCTCCTTGCCTCTCGGGACTCTGGTTCGATGGTTGTGATGGCGATGTTGCTGCGATTAAGACGAAGGAGAAGTAGAGATGGGGTGAGTGGTTTGAGGATTCGCGTCGAGGAGGAAGAGCTTTAAGGAGGTTTCTCGAATGGTCAGTGCGATATAGAATAAAGTTAGGGATTATGAACTACCGAAAGATTTCTGCCTTCGACAAATACGATTCAAGTCTCAATGTCAATTTTCAGGCCTATACTGTCTGGAGATTTGGAAATTTGTAAATTTCTTAGAATTTTTTTGCCGTAGGTATCTACGAGTTTTCTTTCGCGTAGCTCGGCCCATAGGAAGATTTTAATCATATAAAAATCAATGTTCTTTCATCGTTTTTTGCATCGCATAAAAAACTATGTTTTGATAAAGCGTTTTTCCAGTTATCGACAAAATAAAAATAAGTCTTGCATGATAGAAAATGATCGAGCAATGAATTTTGATGAAAAATTGTAGAGCCTTCGAACCAATCTGGTCCATATTCCCCGACTCTACCCTACATGTAAATGCACCCTGGAAACTGCGAAATTCGTACAACGTGGAATTATTGCAGAAGGCATGCGAAGGAGTTGTGGTGGCGCTGCTGGACCAGAATAGAGAGAGAGAGAGAGAGAGAGAGAGAGAGAGAGAGAGGGTTGGAGAAAGGATGGACGCGTAACCGCTTCGAACAGGAGCAAGGAAGGAGCGCTGGCCAACGGAACTCAAGTTCCGGACTATATAGTCTATACATCGCATATATGTATATGTACAGCACTATACATCGTGTCGTAGGATGGTTGCTAGCAGAACTATACGAGGGCACCTCTCGATGGGGTATGTGAAGGCGAAGAAGGTGGCCGATGTTGTCCATGAGGAATAGGTGGAGATAGACAAGAGGTACGAATAGGGAGGGCGAAGATAGATAGATGGGGAATAACACGAGATGCCAGAGTCGAAGCAAGAAGAGAATGAGAATGTATAGAGACAAGGGAAGGGGTGTGGGGTGTGGGGTGGCAAGGAGGGAAAGGAGCATCATAGGAAAAGGATGAGCCGGTGTTGGTTGGACGGTTGCATAGTCTCTGAGATAGACTGCGAGAAACCTGGAAAGCACGTAAGGAAGCAGGACGAGAGTCGGAGGTTGGGGTGGGAGGGTGAGCGCGAAGGAAGAGCCCCGAGGCTCGCGAGGGGTTCCGAGATACTAACCCTTGGCCAAGCAAGGCGAAGCCGGCGAGGCACACCGAGGTCCAGAATAATCTACAATCCATATCAGTCTTAGGTTGTAGTCCAGCCAACACCCCACCTCTCTCTCTCTTACTCACTCCCTCTCGTTTCCTTGTGCAAGGATGGCGACCAAGAGAGCTTCTCCCCTTCGGTACATGCATACATACATATATGTTATAGCCAAAACTACCTTTGGCGCTTTCTCTCTCTCTCTCCCTCTCCCTCTATCTCTCTCTCTCCATCCTCGGACGTCCCTTCCAGGCCTCGAACTTCCCTTCTTCTCACGTCTTCGCTCCCTGACAACCCCCTTCTAGCCATTTGCCTATGATCGTTACTTCTCACGCTCTCTCTCTCTCCCTCTCTCCCTCTGGTCTTCTCAGATTCTCCAGAGTCGGACCACACTCCCTGCTCTCTACACCCCTTGCTTGCGCTCATCTCGTCTTGGCCACAACCCTTCCAGAGCGAACAGTCGACTAGTCAATACGTGTTCCTTGGACCTTACGAAGCCTTGGTCCCACTTTTAAATTTCTCCCGATTGAGAGATATTTTTGTTCGATTAATTGGGAATAATCATGCGTTTAACCAGAATAAAGAAATTTTCATTTTATCGTAATTGTATGAAAATCTATAAAAATAGTGGCATTGGAAAAAAGGTACCTATAAAATCAATTAGCACAACAAAAATATTTACCATAAGTTCATATCGTTTTCGTAAACTTTGGGTCAGTTAGGGGTTGAAAATCGTTTGCATACAAATTGCACGATTCCTTTTCTCCGCTTGTCGATATATTTCGCGTATTTCGAGGGTCCAGAAATTCTCTTCTCAACTCTCTTGGTTCCCTTCGTCTCGATCTATTCGCGCATTCTCACCCCCTTCATATTTGTCGGCTCGCTGGACGATCCTTGCATAGTGTGATGCTGCACATTCAGGGGTCGTTCGGTCGTTCTATTCTCCTTGCATATATATATATATATATATATATATATATATATATATATATATATATATATATATATAACCGGTCGCTTGCTCTCTCTCTCTCTCTCGTTACGATGAAACTACCCTGGGCTGCGCGTACCGCACCGTCTTGAACGATACATTCCCTCGACAACTCGCGTATCGCTGACTCGATACGGCGGGATCTCGTGCTCTGTTCTCTTGGCCTCAAGCGAGAGAGAAGAGACAGGAGCTCGATCGAGCGGACAGGCCATCCTGCAACTATAAGTGCATGTAAAATATAGGGCGTTTCGCGCGAAATTGTCAGTCCCATTATTTCAAATCTCCAAATTCCTCATTGTCTATTTCAAATTTTCGAGAAATACGAAATAAAGAAATTAGCGATTTAGAGGTGTAAAATAACGGGGTTGGTAAATTTTGCACCGGCATACTGGCATTTTGGAGAATTGCTCATATATATATATATGATTATATGTCGAAACAACAGACGGCGGACTCGTGCTCAATTATAATTCAACAGGGTACCGCAATGTCCGCGATCCACGATTGCCATGACTATTTTATATCACAGTACAGTTGACCTCATCCCCATGCCCAATAAAATTTTATTTTCGGACGATCATCGTTAATATCTTTCACCGTTGTATTACGTTATATCATCGGTAAAACTGACTGTAGCCTGTTACCGATCCAACAATAAACCGCCCTCATCCCCGCCCTGTCGAGATAGTCTTTGAATATAGCGACAAATAAGAGGTAGCTTGAAGAATAATCGAATTTGTCACTTATGTCTAAAATTACAAATGCATCAAAACCCAATATCATTTATCTCACTGGGCTCTTGCGGTCGTCTATCGAAAACGATTCTTGTTATATCCAAATAATCATTCTAGCATGGGATCGAGATAATTCTTCCAGATACAAGATGGGTCTTACTTTTTTGGTTTCTTAATTTGAAATTTACACCAATTCCACTGTAGATTGTCTACTTTTTTAAATATTTTATACAGTCAAACGATATTAATTCTCGTTATTGTATGGCCAACCAGCCGATCGCTAATTAAACGAATTGATGGTAAATTATATTTTGTTCAACTATTTTCAGCTTCTTCTTAGAAAACAATGATGCTTCTTTGTTTGATTATATATTAATGCTCGTAACGAAGACAATTGGCGTTTGTTTCTAAAAAGACTCACCAGATAAGTGTAAAATGTGACGAGATTGAGAGTTTATCAATCGCGGTCTGCGCACGAAAATCATTATAATATCGTTGGTGGGCTTATAAGTATACGTGGCGCGTAGCGACGAGAAGGCAGCCCAAGTAAATTTCATATGCAGCCCAGTGAACGAGAATAGAAATGCTCATCTAAATTCGTAGATAGACGTGAGAGACGCGTGCTCGACTGGCAGATGCTTAAAAGATCGAATTATACTATTACGTATATATATATATGTATAACGTCTCTCGCGAATATCATTTTCCTAATTAGGACTAATTATTTCACGAACATATACCAAGCGCGTATATAATTTTCCTCCTGTCTCGTTTCTAAAACGAGCGAATAAAATTTGTTTCATCGAACGAGCTTCGCCCTGTCGTTCATGCCGCGTATGATTTAACGGGGTTCGTAATATTCGAAATCCCCTATCCGACCTTCTTTGCTTCAAATTAAGATTTCTCCAAAACCATTCAACATTTTCGACGATTTTTTAATTTTTGTTCAGAAATACTTTATTGATAATTCTATATGTGGTTTTAGAAGATATTCAAATTAGACACGTTTAGACAAATTAGCTTATTTTCTATGTAGGTACCTTTTCTCTGGAACCATAAGTTCGATTTTCACCATTGTTGTTGTGTGTATTTATATTAAAGTGTTATAAACATTGTGTCATGAAATTTTTGTTTAATCTTGACCACTTTTTTTTACCTTCATATACATTTTTCTCGGGTCGGAATCGTTTTTTCGAAAAAACGGCCTGACACATCCTTCATTTAGATGTTCTTATTACGTCCGAAAAAAGTATGCCGTTACGATGAGTAGATTCAAAGAAACGGTATATTCCAGGTGAAAAAAACATATCTTTTCAGGAAAAACAATTTTCTAAAAAGTTTGACTTTCCAATGAATTTCGGGTTGTTTTTTGTATCGATCGAAGTAACTATCGATTCTTAGATCATGTATCAACAGTTTAGAATTTGTTTACCTTCGTTAAGGGGGTTCGGCATATTTTAGAGTAAAAAAATGCATTAAAAAATGTTGTTTTCTCTGAAAGTACAAGTCTTGATCATTTGGCGCAAACCACATGAAATTCTGCGCAGTGGAACTGTATTAACCAGCGTTACATATTGCGTTACATATTGTCAGGCACGGGCCGTCACGTAACGGACCGGTACAGATCGGCACGTTCCCGCACCGACAGGCATCCGTCACGTAACGAATGCAATGTGAACATACGCGAAAAAATGTTCGTATCGGTGCCGATACGGATAGTGTATAACAATATTAACACTGCATCTTAAGTCTGGATAGTTATTTCGATTGATACAAAAAACACCCCGGAATTCATTAGAAATTCAAACTGTTTCAGAAAATCGTGTTTCCTGAAAAGTTATGTTTTTGTACCTACAATGTACCTTTTCTCGGAATTTACTTAACGTATCGGCATATTTTTTTTGACGTAACAAGTACATCTAAATGAAGGACGTGTCAAGCCGTTTTTGGGGAAAAAACGATACAGACCGAAAAAAATATTTTTGAAGGTAAAGTAAAGTGGTTAAAATTTTGAAAAAAATTAAAGCGACGCCAAACAATTCTGAAACAAAATATTGAAATAATGGCTTGACACAATGTTTATAACACTTCCAAATATACACACAACAAAAGTGATAAAAATCGAACGTAGCGTTCCTGAGAAAAGGTAAATAGAAAGTAGTCATTTGTCGAACCAATTTTTTTCGACTTTAAATTGGTCCCAAAACTTTTCTAATTTGAATATGCTGTAATACCATATATAGAATTATCAATAAAGCCTTTCTCAACAGAATTTTAAAAAATCGTCGAAAAATGTTGAATATTCAATCATTTTCTTTTGGTTATAATTAATAAACTGTGGTTATAATTGGTTATAATTAATTAATTGTATAATTAATATGATTATTTATTCATTTACCATAAATCATATTCATATATATTTATATATATGTACATATATATTTTTATAGAAGAAGAGTAAATTCGGAAAACTTGTGAATTTCTGTCAAAATGCTTGAAATTATTTCAAACGCTAACTTCAAAAAAATATTTAACATACTTCCACTGCTCAGATTTTCATGAGATTTGCACCACATATTAAGGAAGACTAGTACATTCAGAAAAAAAACATTTTTAAAATGCATTTTTTGACTCTGGAATATGTCGAACCTCCTTAAATCATTCTGAAAGTCAGTCACGTGTGTCACCAAGGGGGCCACGGTAAAAAAAAGTCGAAGAATGCATTAATGACCGAGAACTGAAGAGATGAAAAAAATTTCTACACGAATGCAAGAAAAGAAAAGAACGAAAAAAAAGATTGGCCGCCGATGTAATTATTTCTTGGTGAATTTTACGAGACCATAAAGCGTACGTATGATATCCGAGAGCGTTCATATGTACGAGAAAAGGAGGTGAGCAAGGGCATCATACGGTGAAACGAACCAAGGTGCGTATACCAAATATATATATATATATACATTTCATTCTCTCTCCCTCTTACTCTCTCTCGCTCTCTTTGCCCCCTCCGCCCAACCCCCCAAGTGCACGCGCAATTAGAATCGGAAATTACAAGGCGCCACGATGCGATGTCTCTGGCGAGAGGAAGAAAGAAAGAGTGCACGAGAGTGAACTATATAGTAATGATGCGAAGCCTCTTTCTTACCAATAATCCATGTATGCGTATACATATCTATATATTGTCTTTTTTTTTATTTAAAAAAAAAGGGTAATACCGTCTCGTGGTTACCTCTACCGTGGAATATAATGTACACGTGACTTGTCGTTTTTCCTCATCCTCTCTTTTCCCGTACTCGAATCACTGCACTCGGCCTTTTTACGGCTTTTCCTCGAAGTTCCCCGCCCTTGTCGATCTCAGCTCGCCGCTCTCTTTTATACACCAGAAACTTGGCATCTTTTCCGTATATCGTAATTGTATATATCGATTGGTAACTTCACATAGTTTCAATATTCTCCCACTCTCCCCCTCTCTCTCTCTCTCTCTTTCTGGGAGACGTTCTTACGTTCTTCATCTTCTTCTTCTTGTTATTCCATCTCTCGCTTGCTCTCTCTCGCTCTCTCTCTCTCTTTCTTACACACTTTTCTCTATCTTCGTTCGTCTCGAACCAAGAGAACCTCGAGCCAATTGAATAGTTACAACGGCTCGATCGAGTCGTGTTACCGGGTATGAGAAGAGAGAAAAGAAAGAGAGGAAAAAAAAGATGAGAGAAAATATGTTTCCGCGAACGAACGTTACGCGAATCGCGAGAGTTTGTGACGTTACCGTGCGTAACATCGTTCGAATAAAAATATAATCTTGGGCAAAACTATGAATCATTATGACTTTTGTTTCTATCGCGTTGAAGAAAAATTAATTCTTCGTATGGTAAAATTTATTATTATTGTAATTATATTTTACCATATATCGGGGTAGGTACAAGTTGTAAAAGATCTTAATTATATTATATTTACAATGACAGGGGGATTTATATCAGACCACCTGATCTATATTGGCAGATATCGTTTCTCGATATATCTCGCGGTTTATGACCGATTCGGTTATATCCGTTAGTTTCGACCGCGTCGTGGAAGGTCCTCGTTCTGCATTATTGAAGGATCGAACGGTTCGTGTATTTGACGTAAGGAGGTTTAGTCTACTCCATTCTCGAAATCATCCTTTTCCGGGGCTTCGACTTTCCGCTCGATCTTACATAACTGCGCAATTTAGCTATTTCGCTATTAGCAAGAGAGAGAAAGAGAAAGAGAGAGAGAGAGAGAGAGAGAGATGGATAGGTATTTATTAAAGTGACACTTCCTGTTCTCTCTCTCTCTCTCTCTACGCCGATACTATTTCTGAAAGCTTCATTCATGATATCACAGCCGGCTGTACAGTCGTTCGGGTAATATAGACAAATTTCTGGTGGTTGATTCAATGTATTAGAATGACGGGGCTTCTTCTCATCGAGGCAAAAGAGGATGCATATATGTCATCCTAATACATCGAATCGTCAGTGAGAATTTGGTCTATATCGGCCCGAATGGCTATACAGCCGAACTGTAGTGTCGCGAATAAAGGTTTTACAAGTGGTAATAGTTGAATTCGAGTATATACTCGATTTAACGGCCAATATTCGATCTTATATAGAGTCAAAAGCCTCGAGATAACCCGTCTTCTCCAGAATTCGCCAAAAGCGAGAATATATAGAGCATAGAAGTGTCAGTGACGCGCTCATTCATAGTTTCCGGTGCTCTCTCTCTCTCTCTCTCTCTCTCTCTCTCACTTGCACCCCCTCTCTATGTTCTTCTCTGTTTCTGGCTCTCCCTATCTTCCTATCTCTATCTTCTTCGCCATTGTATGCCTATCGCAGGAAACTTGAGAAGTACCGGAAGGTGCTTTTGTGGTTCATTCACGATTTTCGACAATTCCATACGTACACATTTCCCTCAATATTACGGGTTAACGCAATTTGGGATTGAGAGCAAAAAATTACCGATGAATAATGAAAAATAAACAAATATGGTAAACACGAACAAAAATAAAAAATAAAAATAAACAACAAAATGAAGAATATTTAAAAAAAGATATAATCAAAAATTTTACGTTAAATCACATCCGAGTTTCGAAGGATTAGATTTGTGTAAGATTGGAAGCCAACAAGTGCGATATCCAAGCACGAGTCGTACCTACCGACAATTGTCGTGAAATAATATTGACCGAAATATGATTTTTCGCCCGTACGCTGATCACGGGAGACACGAGATATATAATTAGAAATAATTTCTTGTGAACGAGCAAATACTGAATGGAAATTATCGGCGATCGATTTGTCTCATTTTCCCTCATCTTCGTGATGATGACTCATTTATGCATATTGGAAATCGACGTATATCCATACGTCGAGAATATTAACGCGACGCTGGAATCTCATTGTCTGCCCTGGTGCACGTAAGATATATATATATAACACGTGCGCCCGATTGATTTATACACGTTCATTGATGATGCCCGAATCGATACGTCGAACGCGAAGATTGGAGACATTGCGAATCGACCAAACCGGCTGGAAATTTTCATTCACAACGCGAAATTTTACCGTGGCCGGAAAGAGAACAGACAGAATTCCTTTCCTTCGTACATTCGATAATATAATCATCTGTGAGTGATATATTCGTCAATTATTAGCTCTGGTATATACGAGCAAAACTAAGAAACTCACGGCACTTGGAATACATATTTTATTCAAACTTTTACATAATTTTCACGACGATAAACGATTTAGAAGAGCAAACAAAAATTATTCATTCTAAAAAATAAATAATTTCCGGATAATTTTCTTTTCGAGAAATATCAAACATTCGGTGTTTTTATTTAATTATTTTTTATCTCATAAGCGAATATTAATATTTTTCTCGATCTCGAGTCGAAAATTTTCAACGCACGGCATACCCGAGGTTTCATTTCGTCGCGTACAGTAACATGTCATATACCTGTTCACCGAAGATTTTCCGCTATTGGCCAAACTCACAGAGGTTTAAATCCGTCGTGTCAGTCGTAAAACGTTCTTGGAAAATGTATAAGTACGAGAGGTTCATACGTCGACCTGTGCAGGAGACGAGAGGACGTGGGGATGGAGAGAAAAGGCGATTTTACAACGTTACCTGTGTTGTCCATCATCTGACGAAGGAGCTAATAGAAAGAGAAGGAACGATCGAATAGCTCTCCGAGCACCTTACGAGAGACACAAAGTAAGTCTAAGAGCAGAGGTGATGTACGTACACGTAGTGACGGCCTTTCTCAAAATGGATTAAAAGCTATGAACCGTTCGAGGGATGATGGGTATGAGGAAGGTTCGGACGTTGGAAGAACGCGAGAAAATTTCTCGTACCGATGCCAAAGTACAAATACACATATATCTACAGAACGACCCTGTTGTAATATTATAGCCCTCTTCCATGTGCCCTACTCTGGGTGTTCGCGTTGCAAAGCAAAGTTTGTACAGAAATTAAGACGACCATCTTGATTTCTCTTCCTTTACAACTCGTTGTTTTTTTACATACTGCACCTGTTGTTTCCTAAAAATAAAACTAACGATACTTGCGTATCATAATTTTCTCAATTGATTGAAGAATTAGCCAAGAAAACGTGGGTCAATTCTAACGAGGGAAAAATACGGGTCGGTCGGGATTGGATAAATTAAACAAAAAATCGTTTTTTTTTATAATAGGAAATTCTGAAAAAAGTGCACTCTACCGGTTTTCAACCCTCTCTTCCTCGAATCTCTCAGGAGCGCGCGCGAGGGAGAGAGGGCACGAGGGAGGGGTTGAAACGTGTGGAAAAACGGTGAGGTAGGCGGAGAGACGTGCAACTCGAAAGCCGAGTGTCCGAAGGGCACAAACTTGTGGCCAAGGGTAAAGAGATAAAAAGTACGATATTCCGCAAAACACGCAAAAGATAATAAGAGTAACAAAGACAAAAAGTCTCAGATGGGCTAATGGGCTGTGCAAGAAAGATTGTGAGAGAGAGCGAGAGAGAGCGAGAGAGAGAGAGAGAGAGGGAGCGAGAGAAGGGGAGCTATGCGCGCGTGGAGGCGAGTTCTCGGACCTTCAAGAGAAGAAAGCCGAACCGTCGGAGAAACATTGTCTTAGCTCCTCAGGACTCTTCCTGGAATCCCTGCACTTGCCTAACTCTTTCTCTCTCTCTCTCACCCTCTCTCACCCTTCCCACTCTATCTTTTTCTCTCCGATGCACTTCTTTCATTCTTCCTTCAACGCATATATATACCCGAAGAAGTCCATGAAAGAAGAAAAGGAGATGGTGAGGAAGAGAGGATGACTTCGAAACGAGAAGAACGTGGAACTCTTTCGACGAGGAGTCTTTTCCTGAAATGTTCCACCATCTCTCACTCTCGTCACTTAATGTCTCATAATTATTAGCCCTCCGCATTTCTTTTTTACCCTGTTCTCTTGCTCTTTTTTCTTTTGCCCCCCCCCACCCCCCCACCCCATCTTCTTCTAGATTTTGTTATTTTCAGTGAGACTGAAACTTCTCGCATGTAAGATTTTTGCAAGGAGTAGAAGGAGAAACGTTTTCTCGTTGAACTCAATGCATGACCGAACCTGAGAGAGAACACACCTGCGCATGAATTCTGTACAAGCTTCATCGAATTCTTTCTCTCTCTCTCTTTCTCTCTCTATGCTTAAGTGTGTGTGTGCGTTTGCTGCGTGTGTGTGTGTGTGTGTGTATGTGTAAGTGTATGTATGACTTGCTTCCTTTCTTTGTCTCCCTGCATCGATGATTGCAAGGGAGGGGTAAAAATAAATGCAAGAGAGGGAGAGAGAGAGAGAGAAAGAGAGAGAGAGACAAAGAGAGGGAGAGAAAGAGAGAAATTGCAGCGAAGGAAAAGAAGAGCAAGATGGTCAAGTATAAGGTGGAGAACAGAGGGATAAACACATAATGCGCTCGAGGGGACCCACGAGAGTGAAAGAGTGTGTTGCAAGGGAGAGTTTACGCGTTCCCCGAAGAAATAACCGAGAGGATATATATCGACGGGCGGGGGCAAGGCCAAACCGCGAAAGAGAATGTAGAAGAAGCAAGAAGGAGAGAGAGAGAGAGAGAGAGAGAGAGTTATAAGTGTGGATTGCTGGATCGCATAAAAACCCCATTGTTGCCTCATGTAATACGTGTGTATATAAATTAACGTATGATTGCATGTGTGCAAATACATACATACGTATATGTAGGTATTTTGTCTTCATCTTTGATCATTTTCCTCAAACTTATTGTTCGAAAATTTTCGTTACGATGTATAAGTGTGAATTGCTGGATCGCATAAAAACCCCAGTGTTGCTTCATGTAATACCTACGTGTGTATATAAATTAACGTATGATCGCATGTGTGCGAATATATACATATACGTATATGTAGTTATTTTGTCTTCATCTTTGATTATTTTCCTCAAACTTATTGTGCAAAAATTTTCGTTACGCCTGGGGGTGAAATTTCTAAAATTTCGAGTCGTATAAAATATGCTAATTGTTCATAAATATTTCTTACTACTTGTCGCGTCGTGGAACGATATATCGTCCGTACTTTCATACCTCACTTACGAAGATAGAATCGTTTTGGGGTGACGTACTCTGTGTGAGTGGTTGAGAGAAAGAGAGGGAGAGGGTAGAGAAAACTGACCCCTCGAGGTAGAATTATAAAATTAGTGTCTCTAATGCAGGAAACATCGTAACGGTGAATGCCATGTTCGAGTGACGGTAACAATGAACGGTAGAGACACATATATATATATATATATATATATATTTCCACCGAGAGGTATGGTGGAGGTAAATTTGAGCGACGCAAACAGGTAAAGGAGCCGGAGAAAATCGTTCGGCGATTGCGAGTAAAATTTACCTCGAGTGAGCCGAGAAGAGAAAGAGAATCTGAGGTAAGAGAAAAATGCGAACGCGCGTGGTTCGACCAAGTGCGTATTACCGAGAGGCGAAAGGCCGACTGAAGCTCTCACAGCGGGAGGGAGGTAAATATTCAGCGAGTCTTATGGCCTACTGTTCAAACGAACACATGCGCACACCCTTGGACACCTGTGCGTACCTGCGTGCCTTTACACAACCATTATTAGTTTAACGAAAAGTTGTTGTAATAATTATAATAATTCATTCATTTTTGATATGCCTATATATATATTATCTATAAGTATAAAGGAAAACGGTAATTATTTGAAAATCTATATAAGACAGGGGTAACGGTGACCGCCATCGAAAGAGAAGATCACTTTTCTGGAAGAATATTTCGCTGTTCTTTCCATCTCGAGCATAAAATGAGTATAAATTAAATCAATTTTGAAACTCTTTTAATATCAATTTCGAAGTGTGTAAAAAGATTATTTGAATTTGATATTAAGATCGTCGTGCGTCGTTCTTTGATTTTTATATAAAGAAAGTTTATGCGTCTAGTATTGGTTTTTGAATCATATCAACTGTTTCGTACGAATAATAGCGTAATTAAATGATTTATTGGAAATAAATGTGTGATCGCATAGGTATAGGTATACCTACAATTATAACTCCGTAATCGTATATTATTATTAATTATAATTATTCCTTTTTAAACATATAGCAAAATGATCTATTCTATCTATTTTCTAGATTCTGTGTAATTATGAAAGAAAATCACACGTGATAATATAAATATAAATTAAATTGAATAGAAACAAAAATACAAAAATAAACAAATTTTTTTAATGAAAAATTTAACAGGCTGTCCCGAAGAAGCGACGAAAAACCGCGTCTCTTGCACAACTCACGGTTGAATGTTTTGGTGGTTGGGAGGGAGAGAGAAAGGAAAAGCTCAAGGGTTTATAAGGATGGAAAAGCTTTCGCGAGAGGCGAGACAGTTATCGCGCTACTATCGCGAATATTCTCTCGCACCCGTGTGTCACTATGTCTTTCAGCATGTTTTTTTCCTCTGGCACACTATCCCTGTACGTAATATGGAACGGAGAATGAGCCCGTCTTTCTCTCTCCTTCCCTCGTATCCTCATAATCATTCCAATCCCCTCGCTCCACCCCCATTCCTCAAAGCGATTTCTTCTCCCAAGCTTCGCGGTGTTTTTTAGACATGCAAGGTACACAAGTAAGAGCAGGAAGACTTTTACCGAAGAGCTCGTCCGTGACGACGATCTCTCTCTCTCTCTCTCTCTCTTTCTCTCCGTCTCTCTCTGTCTCTCTCTTTTCCACCGTCTCACGCTAATCTCTCGCAGATCTCCCACGGAATCTCATTAGAAATTCATAACCGTCGCCCAACGCGAGCGCGACGCAAAATTCACCCTCCCATCCTACCCTTCAAGGCGTTATCAGAGGGATGGGAGTGAGAGAGAGAGAGAAAAAGAGGGAGAGAGAGAGAGAGAGAGAGAAGGGTTCGGATGTTCCGGTGTGGTGGATGAAACCGAGCGAGAGAGAAAAAAATGTATATCGCGAAGAGAGAGAGAGAGAGAGAGCGAGAGAGAGAGAGAGAGAGAGGAGAAGGGACGTGCAACGAGAACCAGCGTGATACGAAAGAAATAAGCAGGTAAAGTACATTAAAAATTAATTACTTTGCTGATGGAAACTAGAAGTGCCTAGTGCGAGGGGAGAGTTGGCGTACATCGAGGCCCCCGGGCCGTTCTCTCTTTCTCAGCAACCTCCGTATAGCCCCTTCGCTTGCCCGAACCCAAAGTCGCTACAGTCTCGCCGAGAAAAAAAATGCATTCTATCCAGACTCAGATACGTCCATGAAGATATGAAATTTGATAGTGCAACGGTTTTTGTTTTTATAACTCTCGACAAAAACTTACGGAGATATAAAAGATAAATGCAAAATCACGATATCGTCAATCGAAATTGAAATAAAAAATGAAAAGCTGTTGTGTATCGGACAAATCAAAAAATCGATGAAATGTAAAAAAGTTTGATTTTTTGGCACGAAGATGACAATTTTGTCGCACTATTCCTTCGAAAATTTTACGATAGGTATGCTGCGATCTTGATCCTCAATTTTTGCATCCCTCTCCGGTCCTCCAGTATTTTAATCGTTTCAGCGTGAAAAAAAACCATAGCTCATCGATAAGATCGACTGTAGGCGGTTCGAATTTTCCGATGATTAGGGCAAGTAAAAGGTTAAATTTGAATTAAAGACCTCGCGGAGGTTGATCACTTTACTTTTTAATCGAGGGGCTGAGAAGTAATATTTATACGTGTACACGGACAGGTATATATAGGTACCACTTCATATAACTGAAACGGCAGAGGTCGCATCAGTGACTTAACCGCATCGCGAACTCTCCTCTCTCTCTCTCTCTCTCCCTCTCCCTCTGAATATATATACATATATATGTATCCCGCGCTTTCTCAGCGTCGTCATCGCGCGGTTTGCCAACGGACTTATTTTAATATTAGCTTATTACCCGAGGCCCTCGGCGACTTTCCAGCATCTCTCTCGCTATCTACTCTGCTACTCTAACCATTCGCTCCTTCTCGAGATAAATAGATAAATGGATTGCCGGACGAGGGTGGCTCGATCGGATTTGCGGTATGACGTTCTATGATCTTTCTCTCTCGCCCCTTCATTCTCTCACTCTCACTGAATTACACGAAATAGACCGCTGCTATTTCGTCTTAGACCTTTCCTCATTTTTCTACAGCCCTTATATTATTCTTCATCTCCATATAGTCAACAAATTCACCTCTCTTCGTTTATTTCCGCGATTCACGTCAGTACTTTATATATACCTCGCTGTCTTCTCTCCCACACTCATTCGTTACATGAAAATTCCCATCTTTCGTCTTTTTCCCCTTGGGGTTCACGTTCTCCACTTTGGCGTTGCATCCGTAAAGTGGGGGTGAGGTACGCGAGCCAGCGAAAAGGGAAAATAGTTGAGAGTGCGCAAAGCAAAAGAGGAGAAAGAGAAAAAGAGAGCGGGAGAGTGGGAGGGAGAGAGAATGGTGAACGAAAACTGCAAGAAATCTCCCTCTCTCTTTCTCTCACTCCCATTGGGGAGAAGGGAGGAAAAGGGGCAACAGCAACAGCAGCAAGGGTGGCAGGGACCCGGGACTCCGGGAGTAATTAACTGCTTAACGAAGTAAACACGACGCCATCTTGGGCTCTGGGGTTCTCTCGCGCAAACCGGATGGCTGGATCGTTGGGATGCTGCGTGGCGGTACAAGAGGACGAGGACGATGACGACGACTCGAAGAGTGCACAAGGTGCATCCCACCGGTGCATAGAGCCGTCGGCAATCCTCCTGACAGCCGCGAACCGCATATTTCTCTCTCTCTCTCTCTCTCTCTCTCTGTCTCTCTCTCTCGCTTTCTCGCTCCTTCTCTCGTGGCAGCGGAACATTTCAATTTTATTTTTATTTTTAAACCTCCCATTTTCCTGGTTTTTTTTTCAACCCCTCAAGCTCAACCTACCCGAAGAGCTAGAACGGAGCCGCAGCTATTTTTTGTCGACTTTTTTGCTTCCTTATTTTTTCTCTTCGTGCTCCTGCTTTCCTCCGCCCTCGAATGGCAACGGGGATTTTATTTGCGATATTAACACGATTCGCGAGAGCTTACTACCGACCGGAGAAAACGACTCCGCCTCTCTCGAGGCTCGACGTACCGAGAATCGGACGAAGTGAGAGAGAGCGAGAGAGAGAAATCTATTCCGTGAAGGAGTATAAAGAGGAAAAAATGCTGACGGAGATTTGCGCATATAAAGTTATGCTACGTTCACTAAGCAATTATTTAGTCGTAAATCACATGTGATGAAAGCTCAAAAAATGCGTTTTTGAACATTTTTAGGTCATTTACCCATGAAGACTGTTTAGGGGAAGGGGGCCCAAAGCGAGCACCAGCCTAAAGCGAGCACCCCATAAAAAATCAACGTAAACAAACTCGACGTGGTCTCGCGTCTCATAGACATTACCCCCCGCCCCGCCACTCTCCGCGGTAGTTGTCCCCCGCACCTCGGACGAACCCTAAGGCTCGTGTGCAAAAAAAAGAATTTCGCCGTTTTTATACAATAAACGGATGGTATGTAGATTGTGTTTTGCCTGATTTTGAGTGCTCTATGTTATTATCAAGATGCGTCTTGTGTATTGGGCTTATCTTACTTTAATTTAATCATATTTGCGTGTAAATGTGAAAATAAATTTTAGGTTTGGTCCGATGAAAACGTGGGCGTGACGTAAAAGGCAAAGCGAGCAGGGCAACGCGAGCATGCCCACTATGTCCTCGTGATCATGCTCGCTATGCCGTCTGTTGATTGCATTGAAATGACGCTAAATTTTTATTTTCTTATAATTATCATTGTGTTATTCACCTACTCTAGTCATTTCATTTCCTTTAGGATGGTGAATAAATATAAAAGAAAATCAGATCAAGGTCTTTGGAGTGAAAGTACGATGAAAAAAGCGATGCAGTAGGTGACTGAAATAAAGCTGAACAGTTTCTTTGTTTAATTTTAGGTCTAGTATTCTCAATATTCTTTTTGATTTTGTGAAAGTTTTATGAAACTATAAGTTTGTTTCAAAAGTGAGATTTTTGTTTAATAATTTTGTTTAACAATATTTTATTTTGTTTGATTGTTGAATTTATGAAGAAAATACTGCAAAGTTACTGATGACGACTGAGTAATTATAAGAACGCTGATTGAGCGATGTTAATTTTAGATAAAGTTTAAGTACCTATAATAGTTATGTTTAAATTAATATCAAAATGATGTTCCTAATTATGTTATTGTGCAATAAAGATTCTTTATTATTGCCCTTCTGATATTTTCATCAATAAGTACATTTCTTATTTATTAATTAGACATTAAAAATAGACGCATGCTCGCTTTACCCGTTGCGTGCCCACTTTGCCCTAATGCTCATGCCCGCTTTAGGCCAGCCTCCGGGCAAAGTGAGCATTCGAAAAGGTTTCATATTTTGGATTTTAGTTTCATATTCTTGACTCGTACGAGAAATTTATGCATTGGGTATGAAACTACAACAAATTTAGCATCTAATAGCATTAAAAGTATTACTAATCTATGTATTAATATACGTTTTTCTCTTACTTAAACTTAGTGTGCCCGCTTTGGGCCCCCTTCCCCTACGTAGAGAAGATTTTTTTAAGTATATGATATTTGTCTCAAGAGGGCTGAGAGTCTACCCTTTTCGAACAAATTTCCCATAGCACACGGTCCTCAAAAATTCGGACATAATGTAAATTCACCGGGATATCAGTATTTGAACGGATTTCGTCAAGACCCGAAAAATTGTAATTTTGAAAAGCTATACGTTCGTTCTCATGCGAATAGCGCAACATTTGCTTCAAAACTTTTCAAATAGCATACGGAGATGTGAGAAATGGGGCTAAGGTGATCCGCACATTTTTGTGAACGTGTCAAAAGTTTTGAAATTTGCGCTCCGATCGAATGTAAGTCCGGAAAGAAGGATTAGGAAACAGGCGGAAAATGCTAGTCACTTAAGGCCAAAATCATTTTTTTAAGTTTTTTAAGATAATGAAAATATAATGAATTTGGCTATAATTAACGTTTTGAAACAATATTTCTTTGACCACTATTGCCGGGACTTATCGGCAATGGCGATCACTATGTTGACAATGAGAGTCAAGTAGTTTTCAACTATTACCCCATGTATAGCCTTCTGCTGAATAGTATATAGAATAGTAGTACCTGTAGAGCACTCCGAATGAGCCCAAAGCTCACGCGAAGTTTTACAGTACCACATTTCATTGTTTCTCTCAATTTCGGAGCAAAAAATGCATCAATTTCCCGTGTTTTTATCATTATCATCATACAAATTAGTGGAATTGACATTTGATTCTAATTCCAAAACATCTCCAACATATAAAAATGAAAGAATGTTTGTTTCTTTGTTTGTTTGTCACGAATGCGTTCCTATATCAATCATCCGATGCCATGAAATATATATATATATATGATTACTTTGACATTTGCTGCCAAATGAACAAAATGAAACATACCTACTTATTTCAGAGATTAAGATATTATATATATTTAAAACAAATGAGTGTGTTTTATTTCGCTTTTCATTTTGGTCAATCTGTACCTCAATCAAGAAAGAACAAAATTACGAGCTTCAGACACGGACGAGAGAGGCGAGAAGCAAGACTGGAAACCGTTAGAGTACGTACGACGTACAAACTTGTATAAAATGACAGCAACAACGGACGAATTAATTAACAAAGTTTTGAAAATATTGCACATAATTGCAAAAATCATAAGTGAACGTGCTATATTAGCAGCAAAAAACAACGATGTCAATTATATAAATTTCATGATTTAAAACAAAATACGAGAAGAAGCTCAAACGTACAAGTCGATTGATACTTTGATGAATAAAAAATAAATTGTTAATTATCCAACTGAATTCTTGAATTCACTTGATTTGCCAGGCACACCGTCACACATTTAAAAATTGAAAATCAGCGTGACCACTATTCTTCTACGAAAAATCAATCCACCACGACTTTCCAATGGTACTAGGATTTCAGTGAAAAATATGATGAACAATATCATCGAAGCTACAATTTTTAATGGAAAATTCAAAGGAGAAGATGTATTGCCACGTATCTCAATGATACTAACAGATATTCCATTCGAATTCAAACGTTTGCAGTTTTCGGTGCGACCCGCATTTGCAATGACCATTAGCAAAGCACAGAGATAATCGCTACAAGTGTTAATTTGGAAAATGCATGCCTTACGTGGACAGTTATATGCCGTCTGCTCACGGGTAGGAAAACCTTCTAATTTATTGATATACGCGATGATAAAACAAAAAATATTGTGTATCCAGAAAGCCCTTGAATAATCATAATTAAAAAAATTATTTCATTGACATTCGCTGTAAAATAAATTTTAACGCAAAATCAGCATTGCAACCCATGCCGGATATCGCTAGTCATTTATATCTCGAAGCACTCGCCCCTTAACCCTGTCAACGCCTTTTTTCTCTAGTTTTACCTTTTAACGGTACTTTTTTCTTTATCTTTACCTTTGAACTTTTCATTTCGGCATTTCTTGCTGTTCTTTTCTTTTTGCCTGTCAGCTGCTTTTTGATTTTTTATTCTAACGCATTTCGAATATTTCCTTTACCTCTTAATTTATGAACTTGTGATATAATAACAGCGACCCCGAAAAACAACACACTCTCATTTCGAGGAGACCTCTTTCTGTATTTTGTTTTTTGGTAGAAATTGTCCAGAGTGTCATTTCCAAAGTGATGATAATGAAATTTTTGTCTGAGCGAATTCTAAGGGACTAATTGGGCTGAAAATTTTGGGTTGAAAAAGAATATCTGGTTATGTGTCGCGATATTAACAAAATTATGAGAGAAAAAAGGAAAATATTGAAATAACCGTTTTATCCTCTGATGCCGATAAATTGTCAAACATCGAAAACGAAACCGCGATTTTCTTGTTATACGGGAATTTTACGATCGATCGTGATCCTTGGAGTTTAAAAAATTATTTTGTTTCACTGGAATGCAAGATATCGCCACTTCGGAGGTTGTATCTCGGTTCTAGGTTGACTGACGAGAAATTGATCTAATAACGTTTCAAGGAGGTAGCCAGAACTTAAAAAATAATCGCACAACTTATTGTTAGTAAAGCCCATATTGTCATCGGAAATTTTCCGTGCAACAGGAAAAATGTATACATTACTCGTATATTTAGTAATTAATAGCAAAAAAACTGGAAAAACTGTAAAATTACTCGAAATCACCTTTCAAAACGTACTGTTTCACCTTCTTTGACGCCCCATTTAGAGGATTTGTATATTTCGTTGTCATTAGCTACGATCTTGAACGCAACCTTTATGGGCCGATGAAAAATAACTCGAAGAATTATATAGGTAAGCAGAACAATGAACAGATTTGAATTTTGTATAAGTTTCCCTCTCGAATTTTTTGATCTTTCGCTAACCTTAAGTCGTTATTTCCGTTAAGAGTTCATAAAAATCCAACGATTGGAAAACTAACGGACGATTTACTGTTTGGAAGCTCTCGAAAGATTTGTTTTGCAAAACTGACGATTTAACAGGTTGCATCATAAACGCGCACATGCACACACATCGATTATTTGTTAGAATCGTGCGGTACCAAATGTTTGCTGGTATAAAGACGAGAAAGAGGGACTACAAGAATACCTGTGAAAAGGTGAGAGGTATAGATGTTGGAGTAGTCAGGTTCGCCAGGTGAGACTCGGACCAAAGGCGGTGGCAGTGGCGGGGGTGCGAGAGGATATATATACCAGCCGCACAGGTCGAGGGGTCCGGGTCGCACGATCCTGCTTGATCTTTGCGCTCGTGCGGGCCAGCAAATCTCTCTCTCCCTCTCTCTCTCTCTCTTTCCTTCTCTCTCACTCCCTCCCTCTTCCCGCCTCCTCGCATTTAAGTTCTTAGTGTCTTCCTCCTCGACGATGCTTCTCCACACAGTATATCTGTTGTTTATCATACACAAATTGTATAGTCGCGGTATATCGCGTTAAGGCGCTTCGCGCTCTACCAAAACTTGGCAACGTTCAAATTCTGGCCTGCTTACAGCAACAAAATCAATTTTTGATCGATCGTTAAGGTTGGGAACAAAAAGAATAAAACTTTGCTATTTTTTATTGAAAAAAGAAACATAATTGCGATATTACAACGTCAGGATTCGTTTGATATTTTGGGTTCGCTTGGGGTATTTTTAAAACTGATTCTGATAAAATTATTCTTAATTTTATCAGGCTCAATTTTAATGCGTATACCTATAAACACTCTATGCATTCCATAAACGATAATCGATGAGCGATTTATATTAAAAGATGTTGCGAAAACGCTTTAATGATATGTTTACCGATACTTTCGAAGATACATGCCCGTAAGATGCCCCCGAAGTGCAGTGTGTCTCGTGCGGACGGAGAAGTGAGTCGTGCATCTCTCCCACAATTAGTCGAGATCTATTTGATTCGCAAAGGGGTTTGGGGCAAGGGGGTAGGGGGCAATAGAGTTGAATTTATCGTCCGGGTCTCGCCTGGATCCAGAGTCTCCTTCGCTCGCCTACACCACACGCTCCCGCGCAGGCATCTTTTTCACGATCGTCCGCTCGGCTCTCTCGCGCGCCCGAGTATTGTGTAGTTCAAGACTACTTGCACATCGTAGAGATACATATCTATGTATAAATGTATAAAACACACATACCACAATGTAGGAGGAATTCTTCGGTGATCCGTGCGGAACGTCGAGGATTGAGATAACAGCAGGGTGTCGGTATACTGCTCGAACCTCTTCCTCTCTCTCTCTCACCCTCGACCCATCCTCTCCCTCCCACCCCCTCCTCCCTCTCTCTCTCTCTCTCTCTCTCTCACCCCTACCCTGTAAAACTTCGAAACGCCCGAGTAGAGAATTTTCTTAGTGCGAGATCGCGCCAACACGTCACGATATTTCGCGGCTAAGGGGCAGAATCAAGTAATGGAGGGGGATTATAAAAATTGGAAGAAAAGAAAAATGGAATATATTTTTAAACTAGAAAAAGGGGCGAGAAGGAAGCCGCGAGGAAGAAGCCTCTTTCACTATGGTGATCGCGAAACGAGACCGAGTTTTAGAGATCATGTTCTTCTTTTCTCTCCCTGGATGCATATACTCGTGCATATCTACACATATATATATTTTTTATACCGGACCCCTATTCCCTTATGCTGCTTATGGCTGTGTAAAGGAGTCGCGAAAATACCGTGCGAGAATATATCACGATACATTTATATATATAGTCTGTAGAAACACAAACATACATATATATGTGTTTGTGTTTCTACAGAATAGAGTTCAGGGGTTGATAAATTCGTGACACGATAAAAACGTGACTGCATCAGTCGAGGGGATTGAGGGAAAGGTCAGACTTTAAGAAAGAGGGAGGACCGGCAAGGAGGGGGGGGGGGGAGAGCAAGAAAATGAGAGAAGAATCAGAAAGAAGAGAAATCGAGAGGGAAGGGAAATTTCTCGGAGGATTCAACCATGTCAGATATACTATAAGTCTCATAGTTTACTATGTGCGAAAATTATGCAATCGTGTTACTCGATGCATTATAAAATATAGTAATAATATCGTATTTGAAATATTTGACGTTTATAACACGTTAACCTCTCTCACGGGCAATGATTTTCCACCGATTAAACGCCTATCGTTTTATTTCTTCTCTTTCACTCCGTCTCTATCCTTTTTGTCATAGTCGTAACGTCTCGTAACGTGTAAAATGAAATGTCATAAAAAGAAAAGAGGAGAGTGGGAGGAGTAGGAGGAGGACGATAGGGTTGAGAGAAATCTTTTATTATTCCCAACGAATGTGCACTAGACTGGACATCACTCGAAGGTTGTCACAGCGACCAAAATCTCGAGTGTTATGATTTCCCTATCGAATTAATTTCCTACCCTAAACAAAAAAACTGACGAAAACATTAAATCTTCTTTTTTCATTTAGGAATTTTTATCCCACAAACGCATGTTCGATGAATCGTGTGATTTTGGCTAGATTTTTGTCCCTCTATGACCGAGCTGTATCGATGATCTACTTGAGTAAACACGCTTCGCCTCCTGAAACGAGAAACGAAGAAGCGTGGCCGGGCTGGCAAGTGGCCATCGTCGTCGTCGTCATCGCGGTAGACGCGTTGACCGGATGTGACGTTCGCTGGGATATGGCAAAAAACCACGAGAGCAGTTACCACTACCGCGACTCGTTACTTTTTTTCTTCATTTACTTCTTCCTTTTCTACTTTTTTTCAGCTTCTTCGCGACTGTCTCGCTCTTCCTCTGGATCCTACAACATATTACTACCATGGTATAATACACTTTTCTTTTTTCGTATTTCAACATTCTCTCTCTCTCTCTCTTCCCCTCCCTCTGTCCTCAAATCTCTCTCGCGAATACACGCCACGAGGAGAAGACGACCGCAGTTCTTCTATTCCGTCGGTACTCGTGACCGGACGATGCATATATATATATATATACGATATATTAGACTATATACTTAGTACATTCGTGTGGTATATAAAGGGTAATCCCAATCTCCGGTGGCGGTGTCAGACGCGATTCCAAGAGAGAGACCTGCGAGAGACAATCAACACCAATTCCCTTCCTTCCCATCCAAGCCCTTCTCACCCTTTGGACCGCTCTCCCATTCGTACCAGAGATACAACGAGAGAACGGACCATTCCCGTCTAGTATTTTCTCTCTTAGAAAAGACTTTTCCTTTACGGCAAGGTAGATAAAGCACGAAACAATGCGAACTTGGTCTCATAGCTGACTGAATCTTGTACGAGAGAACAAAAATTTGTTTTCAATTTTATCTCGATCGAAGGAAATTTATTATCGAATTAGAATCTGTTCATAGATTTTTCAAGTCTGTCGTACAAATTTATCATAATTCCAATAGCAATAATAACAATCATAATAAATGTACTAAAAATGATGTAAATGTATTGAAAACTCAGTAACTGATCAATCAAAGTGAACAAATTTATGAAAAAAAAATCAAACGTTTGCATTGCAGTAATTCGTTACAAACTTTGAGAAGAATGATATCTAGCCCATTTAATAGGCATATAGTGACCGTTATCGAATTATTATATCGTAGAAAACCCCTAATGCTCGATCGCAATTCTGACGAAGACAAGATCAGACTTACAAAAACGTTGAAACGTTATTTGTGTTTTCTCCACCCCGTTGCCCCTGTCGTTTTGTCTTCGCAGCAGTGCTCTATGGTTGTGAAATCCTGTCCCTACCCTTCGATACATATACATATATATATATGTATGTATGTATAGACATGTAAATGCGTACTCTCACCCTAATCTTCGTCGTTTCCTCAGAGCTCCAGCCCTTTCCCTATCCTCTTGCCTCTTGCTTTCTCCCTTCTTTTACTTACTCTTACTCGGTCGTGCTCTCTAGCGAAGACTTTTCCTCGATCGCAGAAGCACGAGGGAAATACTCGTAAGAATTAAAGCACCGAGAATTAACATTCCGGGGAGAAAAGTCTTGGAGCTGTACGTCGTACGAGGGTCGAGGACGGTGTGGGTGCGTGCCACACCTTTCCACACCGCACCCCGCTCGCAACGCTACCGACTCTACCCTTCCCGTTCGTCGTCATACGACGTAGGCATTATCCCCCCTACTTGTATTGTCAAGTTGGAGACCGAGAGAGGGAAATAGAACGAAAAGGGGAAGAGGGAGAAGGCGCGATAGCGACCACTATCGCTGTCTCTCTCCCACTACCTCGCTGTTTACATTTCCAACACCAACAAATACCTATATTTTACGCCGAAATATAACGTTAGAGCAATAGCACGGTTTTCTTATCGTCGAATGATTTTTAAACTCTAGTAAAATTTATAAGATTTTATGTAAAATAATATTTATCATTAACATTACTAGATATTTTATCGCCGTCGATTATTAATTGTCGACGATTAAGTCGTTACGAATATCTGCGTTCATTGATGATTTATCAATAATTAATTATTCAACTCATTAAAACAGATTTTTTTCCACTATTATTCAGAATAAAAATATTATTATCGAATCTTGAGCTGTAAATCCGAAAGCGATTAAATAATGCTTCTCACTTATGATCGTACGTTATGTCGAACAGTAGACAAATTTATGCGATCAAGTATAGACAATACGCAGAATCGTTAATTACTAGATACCGCGTGTTCCATAACCGATTATCGATTGATTCATTAATTAATGTCTCGATTAATTAATTACTAATATTTTCGTTTCATCCAAATTCAGAAAAAAAGATAATAATTGGCTCTCGATCTATGCCATTTTGCCACTTAGTGGAACTTTGAAAAGGAGGGCGGTGGGGTGGGAGGGGGCGGATAAGAGGAGTTGCACGTGTGAACGAGAAGGAGAGAGCACGTTGCCTCTCCCTCTTCTTATTCGTTTCTGAATGGTTTCTCTCATTTGGTTTCTCGTTCGTCGCTCTCTTCCGAATCTCACCGATCTCCACGCCCTCACGAGTACGGGGGTTGTTAAAACTCGCTCTTTCTCTCTCTTCATCCTTTTTCCACCCCCTTCGCCCCTTGCTTCACCCCTTACTAGCTCGACGATTATATATATGTATAGAACAATATGCAGATATATAGTTATATGCACGGGGCGCGCGGTAGAGGGCGCTGCGATGGTGGCTGTCTTATTTTTTCCACTCATTAAGGCGGATCGATGGTGCCAGGAGCTGGATGCGCGAGATGGGGTAGGGATACGCCTTTATTCTCTCGTCTCTCTTTCTCTCTAATAAATACATCCCTCTCTCTTTCTCACTTTCTTTCTTTCCCTCTTTTTCTATCTTTCTCTCTCTCTCTCTCTCACTCCCTCGCTCTCAACCCCCTCGCCTCGCTCCAACCCTCTCTATGTGTCTTTTTCCTTCTTGTCGTGCTCATCTCGAAAGATACAAACCGGTGGGTGGTGGGGGAAAAGCGAGGGCTAGAAACTCGACGACGGAAGAACGAACGAGCGACGTTTGACGAGAACATCGATATTCATGAGGCCCTTCTCTCCGATCACTCGAATATGACAATTTCGTTTGTCTCCCTACGATATACCGTTGCACTGATAAAACAAAAATATTAAAAACATGGAAATAAAAAGATTTAAAAATACTTCAGAATCTGCGGTTCTTTTGCACTCGCTTCCCTCTCGTCTATAATATCTCTTCGAGTTTATATGCAGATTTGTGGCCGCGTCTTTGTTCTCATTGTCATTTGCCTTTCTTTACCATTTACCTTTTTATTTTCTTCTTTATATTAGATTTACTCTCATCGATATCAGGTGGTTCGTATTAATAAGCGGTTGTCAAAAGCGATAGCTGATCAATCGAATTATCGAGGTATTCAAATTTCTCTCTTTTGTATTAACACACAGACGGCCTGATTACGAATTGATTAATCAAAGAATAAGTAATAATGAATTGGTAATTATTGCGGAAATGACGATTGTTACTTGTTATGAACAATAACGAACAATTCGAAGGAAAAGATTATCATTCTATGTGAGCAAAACGAATGAGACTTTTGCTAAAAAATTCAGGGTTGAAGCATTGTGAATGAATTATGACGAAGGGTCGACGACAAAAAATTCTTCATTATATGAAATAGCGAAAAATTTGACAAGGCCGCGTGTAGTTGAATTATTTCAATGATTTTTTCGTTGAGATATTGCTCGTATCTTGCGTGCTACATTGACGATAGGAAGGGTAGGAATAAGGAGGGAGAAAGAAAGTGAGAGAGGGTGAACTCGGTGAACGGTAAGGGTGATGACGTCGAGAGCACGTGGCCGCTGGCCGCGCACGTGGTTACGACTCCTTCCTTCTCATCGTTCTCTCTCACTCACTTGCTCTCTCTCTCTTTCTCTCTCTATCTCCCTCCCTCCTTCTCGCTCTCTCTCTCTCTCCGTCTTTCATTCTCGCTCTATCACTACGTGGGAAAACCACCCCCGCCTCATTGCTAAGCCTCTCTGCCGCCAGAAGCGGCTGGCGAGGGGGGAAGGTAAAGGAGACGCGCGCCGCCGTCAGCTGACCACGCAGTGGACCGAACCACCACCACCACCACCACCAACCCGGAAACTCCAACTCTCACATTTTCTCCCTTCTTTTCATGTCCGTTGAAATCCACGACCAGCCACACTATTCGCTCTCTTTCTCGGCTTCGACTTTCGCACCCTACTCTTTTCCTCCCCTCGCCACAACACGTCACTCTCGCTCTCTATATACAGGCAATAACCCACCTCCACACCTCGACAACTGTAGCGGGCAGCGACCTTCTCTATTTTCTTTTCTTTTTCGTCTCGTTGTTTTATCGTGTTCTTTTTTCTTCCTTCGGCCAGCCGGTGGCCCACGTGGCTGCGAACAGTCCGAGAATTCTTTCGCCACAACTCGACCACTCTTGCGACTTCGCTCGAGTGCCCCAAGTTAAGGGATGATTTTCCATTCTTTACTCACGAATATTAAAACCTAGTTTAGTATCGATACTTTTAGTATCCGATTAGTATACGATTAGTATCGATAATCGTTAATTTATACAAATTTCGATTTCGATCATTTAAATAGTAATTTGCTTATCGCCGAATTAAATTTCCCTAATTAAAATTCATAAATTGTCAATAATTGATACGAGGATACAAAAATATAACGTTTTGCTTTACATGACGTATCCACCTGCCCAAGAATTTTCAATCCTCTGTAATCTACTGAAATTTGTATATTACTCGAATAATTATTCTTATTAAACAATTATTATAATTACATAATGTACTGATTTCATTCTCTAACTCGCGCATACCTACCTCGTATATAACAAACCCAGTTTTTTTTTAAAGGTCCTTCCCCTCTTTCGATATTTGGCAACTCATTTCGGCTACTGCAGTTGCAGCTCCATCGCGTCAGTGAGAAAGAGAGATAGAAATAAAAATAAAAAGCATATCCACTTGGTTCGCAGCGAAATATGCATAACCCTTATTTGCTTCGAGTAAGCCCCGCTTGCCGTTCTACCCCGCGTTTCTCGGTGTGTCTCACCGGAGTCGTCGACGTCACCGTCCCCCACATCGTCGTCCCAATCCACCCTCAAATGCCCACCCCCTGGCTGTGCTCGAACCCCTGTGAAGCACATACATACATACATACATACATACATATATATATATAAACTACCGAAACATCGTGAACCGACAGTCGAGAGGGACGTTTGAAAGTTTTAAGCGGAGCGTGTGTCGTCCCATCATGCGAATTATAAGTGCCGGAGAGACGAAGAAAGAAGAAAAAACCGAGGGAAAGAGAGAGAGAGCGAACGAGGATATGGAAGGAGTTCGCGTACCGACAAGGTCTTGCGGCGAATAAATAAATAATTTAAATATTTTCATAAAAGTTTGAAAAAAAATTTTTTAAACGAATGAAAAATAAACCACAACGGGAGTAAGCGAGAGTCTGAGTGCTTGTGCTCTTGAGAATGGAAAGGCATCAACGACCTATCGAGGATTAATTTAATAAGCGAAAAAAAAGTGCGTCCTTTACGTATAACAATAATAATCGTAGTATAATAAAGAGAAATGGCATTTAAAAAAATGCGTTCTTCACGAAATGAATATGCGTTAATGAAATATTGAAAACACAAAAAAAAACGGTGGTTCTTATTATTCAAAATCCCTTCAAAGTCGTAAGATGTCAGAAAAACGTGGCGGCCTATATTACCACGAATCTTATAAGTATGTATGCTTATGCCGTGGGAAATGAGCGGATTTTGCATCTCGCCCATTCTCGTATAATATAAACCACGAGACCTGTAACTTTGACGTACGTGGGATATGAGAGGGTAAGAGCGACAGGGAGAGAGAGAGAGAGAGAGAGAGAGAGAGAGAGAGAAGAAAAGACACATAGAAACGTACGAGAAGAAGACGTACGTGGAGTTTACTGCACACTGAAGCACAACCATACCCGTATGCACAGGTGTGTGTGTGTGTGTGTGTGTGTGTGTGTGTGTGTGTGTGTGTGCGTGTGTATGTATGTATTAATAGTACATACGTCTCTGTATGCAGATCGTCGTCGTATAAGAACCACGCCCTCGCGAAGGAAACCCTTATCCCTCGTTCTCGCGAGACTCTGTTCTCCATACATATATATCAATATATATATATATATATATATATATATATATAGATGTGTAAGATACATATAAGCATGCCTCTCTGCTCGGCATTCGTTCGTGTGCACCCCATCCCCAAAACTCACCCCCCCCCCCCATTCACTACCCATTCACCACCCATCCGCAACCCCCTAATGACGCAAGCAAAGCAAAACAAAGAAAGGTTTATACACCGACGTGGCTCTAGCTCGCTTCTTCTATATTTATATATAACCCACCTACACGTTAGATATATATATATATATATATATATGTAGCGTGCGGTGCGAGAGAGAGAGAGAGAGAAAGAGAGGGTGGGACAGAGAGAAAGAGAGCGCAGAGCTCACGAGAGATTCCCAGAGCTTTCTCTCTTTCTATTTTATACGTATATGCGTATACATATATATGTATATATATATTAAAACGCCTCTGTCTTATACTTTTCTCCATCTCTTACGCTCTTTCTGTCTCACGTCGCTCCATCTCCCTCGCCCTCGTTCTCCTTCAGCCGAGCCGTGAGAGAGAAAGAGAGAGAGAGAGAGAGAGAAAGAGATAGGTTGGAGCTTCGGGGGTTGCTGAAGTCTCTCTCTCTCTCTCTCCCTCTCCCTCTGTCCTTCTTTCTCTCTGTCTCCGGTAGGTGCGCTTTCTTTCTATCTCTTTCCTCAGTCTCGGTACGACGGTTCGCCTCACTCACATGCGCGCAAATGAAATCGATTAAAATGCTGCTGGGCGCAACTTCTAGGCAGGAGGAAGAAAGAGCGAGAGAGGGAGGGAGAGAGTTCTCTCTCCCTCGTTCTTTTCCACCCTCCTTTCTCTTTTCCTCGTACTCCACCACCACCGACCAACGAGAAACTGAACTTACCCTTCCCTCTCAGCCCCCGTGGGCTCACCTCAACCCTCTGAGACTCTTGCCACAGCGCTCTTCGCTTCGTGTGTAGGTTCCTCACTCATTCTCTCTCTCTCTCTCTCTCTCTCGCTCACTCTCACCCTCTTTACTTTATTCTCATCTCCCTCTCACCATCGGGATCCTTTACTTATACTTTTGTCCTTTCTCGAACTCCCGCTTCTCACTCCTTTCTCTCATTACTCGTGCAATCTTCTTTCTCTCTCTCTCTCTCTCAGCCTCTCTTACCCTCTCTCTTTCGTTCTCTTTCTCTTCTTCCACGTCTTTTCCTCTTATCTTCGTCTTGACTCTGTCTCGTTTTCTCAACGGCACACACGACGGAGTCCCTCTACTTTCTCATTTCTCGTATTTCCTCTTGCCGTCTTTATCTTTCCCTCTGTCACGAATTCTCTCTCTTTCGCTTTCACCCCCTCCCATTCTTTCTCTTTCTAGCCGGAATTTTCTCTCTCGGTGACGCTTTCCTTAACTGTCTCAGCTTGGTAAGAAACCGAGAAAACTCTTACGTGCCTCTCCTGCCTACGCTCGCTGCTTTGTATCTCCGTGTAGGTATGTATACGTGTATGCTGCGAAACCCTCAGGATTTCGAGAGGGCTCACACCGTCAGTCACCCTCTCGTCTCTCCCTTCCTCCGCACACGCTTTTGTTTCTTTCCAAGTCATCTCGACTCGATCACACGAGATATTCGTACCCAACTACAATTTACACGTGCATCGACATATATCCAATTTTTATTTTCCTTTAATTATCTTTTATTTTATTATTTTAATATTTTTTTAGGGCACTTTACAAAATTCTCCAATACAAGAACGTAACTCAAGTTTACACAGTTAATATTGCAAAAATCATCAGCCGTAGAAATAATTCCTGAAGGATTTTATTTACGTCTTACGTACCCAACATTTTCAACGATGATAGAACGAGCGATATTCATGATGTGTATATGAAGTAAAATTCTTGAATTTCTAAACGCTCGAGCTATATCGGGGGTAAGAAGAACCCTCCGGGTTTTCTGCCTCCTTGCAAGAGAATCCGGTCTCTTCGTACATGCGTGTTTACATGTCTATGTGTCTGTGTGTATGTGTGTGCACGTGTGTGTGTGTGGGGGTGTGTGTTTCGCGCGAAGAAACCCCCTCGTTGGGGCAGTAGTGTGTGCCTCGTAGCTGCGAGAGTTCCCCGCGTCCGGGAGAGCGGAAAGAAAGTAAATGAGCGAGGAAGCGAGACGGCGCGATGTAAGACAGGGAAACGATGCTGGAAAGCGCCTGGATAAAAAACATCGGCCCTTCTTACACCCCTGCGTATGGTACATGTACAATATACGAGATATTCGATGTAAAATCGACATTCTTTAAAATTCTCAACGTAGTAAAAAAAAAAACAATCGACGATAGGTCAAGAAATATAATTAATAAAGTAAAATAGGATATTTACAGTGAAAGTCTCGCTTAACTTTATATACGCACCCTTGGTCGTGCGGTTAAAAAATTATCGGCCTAAAAAATCGTCTCAATTTGCACGAAACGTCCAATACACGTATATACGTATCCTTCATTTCTTCGCAGGATTTCCACCCCAGTGTTCTTTCTTCTCCTTGTACCCTTTTTCTTACCACCCACCGCTCCTTCCCGAAGTCGACGTATTTCTGTACGTGTGTTTGTGTGTGAAAGGAGGGAAAAAAAAGGAAGGCAGAAAAAAAGAAAACACGGGACTGAAAAAAAGACCGGACGAACCGAGTCCAAGGGGGTTGCTCGGTAAGGCGGGGGAAGGGGGTGAGAAGCGCGGAGGGTGTGCGAGTTGCGCGCGAGAGACCGCGACGCCGTCGAGGGGTGGAATACAAGGGGGGTTTGGATGGTGGTGGTGGTGGTGGTGGTGGCGGTGGAGGTAGTGGAGGAAAAGCGCGCGGGGTAGCTAAGACGCCCGGCTCTCTCTACCCAAGTAATTATAAAATGCAATCAATACTTTACATATTTTTCACGCGCGAACCAGCAGCAGCACCAGCAGCGCGCGCTCCACACAAGGAGGAGGACAGCCGGCTCTCGCAAGGGTTCCCTAACCCTCCCTCCTTCGTTCCCTCGCCCCTTATTCCACTACTTTTGCCACACACCGACTCATCCTATATATATTTTTCCTTACTTCGTTCTTCGTCCTTGCTAATTTCTCCCTACTCTCTCTTCTCTCTTCTCCCGCTCCTGTCTCTCTCTTTCGCTCCCTCCATCTCTCCGATATCCCGTACGCTATTTATTCCATCCCCTTCTCGACCCCTATCGTGATAAAATTTACGTACACGTACTGCGTTGCGATTACGCACACGCACGCAGCGATTAATGAAAGAATTCTCCATGTACTTTCTTTCTATACATGCATACCTATATATATATATATATATGTGTGTGTGTGTGTGTGTGTGTGTTTTAAGATTTACAGGGGTTGTCTCGACGATCTTTCTTCGAGGGGTCGAACGTACCGAAAACCTGAAAACGCTATTTCGAAAACGTACGCGATACGAATTTTGAATCGTACGAAATTAATTAATAACTCATTAGGTATGATTAATTAACTTTTTGTTAATTAAACATACAAATGTGTTACAGATTTCTGTGATCGTAGTTCATCGCAACTGTCGATGTTGTTGTTATAAATACATACCTATACGCACGATGGGGTAGGCGATGGGCGATATCGAGGGAAATAATCTCCCATTACGCAAGCATATATATACCTATATATGTCTATACATATGTTTGGGTCCCTTAAGATTAATGACCAGCCTAGAATCATTTTCCAAGCGTTGGTGTCACGCTGTCGCACGAGCTTCGAGGATAGGGGCTAGGGAGTGAAAAGAACGCTTCGTTTCGGGGGTTTTCTAGGGGTGGGTTATACCACGGGATAGTCCCCTATCTCTCTTTCGCGAAGGTTGTAGAAGAGGCAAGGGGGCATATAAATATACATACACGTATAGGCGTCCACGTACACACACATACGTTCGACGTCCGTGATGTGAGAGCAAAACGCAAGAGCATCTCTTCTCAGCGTCGAAAGTAAGTAGTGAGCGCGACGTTCAAGGGTTGGTGACTGGGAGACCGGTATAGAGAGAACGGGCACATAACCTCGAGAGAGTCGAAAGAAAGAGCGAGAGAGAAATCTTTATACATATATATGTGTATAGTACTGGAGTAGTACACATCTCGCATATAAGGGAGCACGGAAAGGAAAGGTAGGCGAAGAGAGGAGGAGAGTTTGCGAGGTGTACGTCGTTATATATATATATATATGTGTGTGTATATATGTTCGCCTCAACCCAGGGGTGGTTCGAGGCGGGGAGGGTGTGGGACGGCCAGATTTTAACGATTCCTGTGCCACGGAGTCTTAAGAGAAAGAATTGCTGGGTCGGGGGAGGGGTAGCGCGGGCACGGTTAGAGAGTGGGGTTGAAATGAGCGCGGAGGACGAAGAAGGCGGAAGAGCTCGTAGGGTGAAAACGGGAGAGGCGGAATGAGCGAGGAGCGAGTTGCGCGGTCCGAGAGGTAATAGGGGGGGTTGGGTGGGAGGGTTTGGGTTGCAAGCGTCGGCGGAGAAACCACCCCCTCGTCGTTCGAAGCCCCTCTCCCCCGCGAATCCCCTCAACACCCGCAGCGAGGAGCGCGAGCGAGGGACTACGCGAAATGAAGAAATTCTATCTACATTTCCAACCCTTCATGCGGCGTCTTACCCCCTTGCGTTCGGGCACTCCATACATATACATATATACTTGTGTGTTTATGTCTGTGTACGTATGTGTCTGTATGTGTGTCTGTGTATCTGCATATCTCACACCCTCTTCTTCTACTTCTTCTTCGTCCTCTTCTTCTTCTTCTTCTTCTTCTTCTTCTTCTTCTATTTCTTCTTCCTCGATGCAGCCACCGGCAGTATCAACCCCTTTTTTCCCTCCCACCCTACCTCTTTTCACTCGGGGTTCTTCTTCGCATCTTTCGCCTTTCCATGTTTTCACTCAGACCGTATATACGTATAGTCGCTTATATATATATATGTACACACGTATATCTGTTCTATCCCCGCGCATTCGTGCACCGGCCTACCCGACGAGACGCGACCACCCTCTATCTCTCTATCTACCTCTCTCTCTCTCTCTCTCACTCACTCGAGAGTTGAGACAATACGACCGACCGACGTTTCCGACTTCTTCTTCCTTCGCCCCGCGAGCGTCGCGCTCATTCCGGGAACGACCCGCTACCCGCCAGTCCCCTTCCCGGACCCACCCCGCCCTCATTTTCCTCTTTCTTCTCGTATCCAGTCGTTCGCGTTCCTTATATATTCCACGGCATCTCTTCTCTTCTCTCTCGTCTCCCTCCCTCCCACCCTTCCACCCTCTCTACATCACCAACACCACCCCTCCGGACACCGAGATAACTCGTACACAAACATAAATCTCTCGCACACACGCTGATGAGAATCTCCATATTGACGTCCACGAACAAGCATTCTCTACGCGTTTAATGTTTCTTTCGTTGATGAAGAGAAACAAAAAATTCTTTTTCGTATCATCCAACGGGTTTAGATGCATATACCAACCGGGCTTCTTAATTATTGTAATTGAATAATTTTGATGTATTTTTGAGATTCGTTTCTAATGTGAAAACGAGAATCGATGGACCGGCGAGTACCGAGTAAAATGTAAACAATCGACCATCGCTGGACAATGCTGACCAAAAACTTGTCATGGCTCAAGCCGAGCGTTACACTTTCCCGAGCAATTGAATAGCAATTTGAAGTTCCTTTGATCTTCATTACCTCGTGCAGACGTACAATCGGCAGACTGGACGGGATGGATCGAGACTCACTTTGCACGTGGAATAGGCATCTGTGTAATAAGGGAGGGTGTATTCCTACGTATTTGCAAACACGCGTTATTTCACTGCTTATTTACATCTTCTTTGTTTGATTGACCAAAGTCCAATTTAATTGGCTATCGGGAGGGTATATATAGTCAACTATCGCTGTTGTTTAACAGAGGGCAATATTTAGACATACATACAAACTTTCAGGTGCATCAATGTCGATAGACTATAGATACGTACGTAGTCAGAAATGTGCATCTCGTACTAGAAATGCAATCATGGTAGATTTATGTATATGTATATGTTGGTATGTGTGTGGGTGTGTGTGCGTGTGTGTATGACGATAGGGTTGTTTGAAGGGTGTGCAACGAAGCTCGCGAGGGAGTTTGTTAGCAAAGGGAGAAGAAGGGTGCTTTGAGGGTTGGGGGTGGTTAGAAGAGGAGAACGGTGCAACAAACAATGGAAAAGGTAGAATCTTGGCGGACAATAGCTCGTGTGGAACAAACACATCTTAGCAGCCCATTCCGCCTTTCCTTTCGAGCTTTCTACTCTTGTGTGTCCCTCATCGTCCCTCGCGCTTGTCCGCGAACGAGAGTCCAAGCATCGCTCTTCTCCTCTTCCCTCGAAACGTCCTATATACTCAACGAGACCCGAGGACTATATATATTTTCCACTACGACAGTCAGAGAGGGAGAGGGAAAGAGAGATTCTCGTCTTTCATTCAACGCTCTCTTCTCCCACGCGAGTATGTGAACCTTTGTCTGTATAAAGTGAGAGGAAAAAAAGAAACGAACTTTTTACTGCATCGTTTTCCGACTTAGGGATCGGCCAGCGGTAAAGGAATTCCCGATGGACGGTGTTCGAAATATTTACGAATATCGTTCGATCATTATTTTGAGAATAATAATTATCTAAGATTGATTAGCTAATTATCATTAATGATTGTTTTTTTTATTAATTATTAATATATATTTTTTTTCAATATTTAAAACAGAAGCATTATCTTATAAGTCTGAACGTGTTCGTAATTAAATGGTTCTATAATTGTGCGACCCTCCTAAAATCTACTAATTAAGGGTTTTCCTCTCACCCCACCCCGAATGTATCAAGTTTTCGTATACACGCACGTTAAAAAAATGTGTCTGTACAAAAACGTTTTTTGTTTACTCGGTTCGAGGATATCTTAACCCTTTTTCGCGACGTCTAGGACTTGTACTCTCTAACGAATGCCGGTGCACAAATTTTCGGGGGTCTTGTCGAGAGTGCAGAGAATGGGGGAGACAGAAAGCAAGAGAGACAGAGAGAAAAGTGAACGAAGGAGAGAACGAAAAACCCGAGTCCCTCTCTTTGCCGAAGAACACTCAACTCCGCAGCGTCCTCAAAGTTTTATTGGCCTTGGCGGTGGGTGGACGAGAGCTCCTCGCCCCCAACCACCCCAAAAGGAGCCACGCAAGGTGGAGAAGAGAGAGAGAGAGAGAAAGAGTGAGAGGGAAAGGACAATCGGCGAAGGGTGAGTGAAAACGAGAGTACGGGGGAAGACTTGAAAGGGGTTGAAGACGATGGGAGTGGGGCGAGGGGATGGTCCAAAAGAAAAAAAAGAAACATAGCAGAACAAAAATTGGGCTGGAAGGGTTGACTCGGGACACGCGCTCGAACCGTATTCGCGAGCGTAAAAGATTATCGGAGATACATTTGAACACACACCTACACACATAGCTATATGTACAGAATGGCTCGTAGA
>OZ024921.1:13845065-14047565 GCA_964017225.1 Netelia inedita
GAAAATAATATTAAGAGCCAGTCGGAGAGACAATTTCTCTTCGAGTATGCCCCTGATGAAGTGAGGAAATTGTACGTTATCTCGTATGAAACTGTTAACTGATAACCACTCTGTCAACTTTGTCATTGAATGTCAAGAAACCCAAATCGAAAATGCTTATGATAAAGCATAGTTATATTCTTATAACGTCAGCCTTTTTTATATGTTATAAATATTTATATTCGTTGACTGGGTATATTTTTTATCGTATTATTATATATTTATCAATCATTATATTCCCTCAAGACTTGACTGAGTCCGACGTTAACGAAACGAGTAAGACCTGCTCTATGCATACACACGTATTTATACACATACACCCATATAAGTATATGTATATGCTTCGTAACAATAAGCCCATGATTCGTCGTCTATTTTTAGGTCTCTTTCCTTTGATCCGTATTAACGTCGAGGATGATAGTGAAAAGCCTTTTCTTCCTATTTCGTTTTTCCCTTATTTTCTACATTTTTTTGTCCATGCATTCGTTCACTCAGTATCTAGTAGTAGTACGTTCAATACGAACGACCAGACTGATACGACACTTGCGCTCGAAAAAAATCTCTGGTCCAATTTCACTCGGGCACGTACTAATACACTCTGTCGGGTAAAATATCTCTAAAGCTTATTCTGCACTCACTCTTCCTGTCGCTTTTCAAACCCTCCTCTTGCTCTCTCAGTTTTGCTCTCTGAGGGTATGTTTCTGCGTTACTGATATTCCTTCACGTCAGTCAATAGCCTCTCTCTCTCTGTCTCTTTATCAGTGTCGTGACCCTTTTATACAAACATGACCTCTGCGTTTTCCTCAGATCTTTAATGCAAATATAAACCCTATGAACTTCTCATTCGTTTGCCGAAAACAAACTAGTAAAACTGAAAACAATTCCACTATCGGCAATGTTTAATAGCTAATAACTGTTCGTTAATGGCTTGAAGCGTAGCAATGCGAAATTGTGCCACTACTGGACTTTTCCTTATAATAGCTTATAATTCGCAACCACTTCAGAGCCCCGTTACTGGCTCTCCCAGGGTGACTAGAACGAAAGGAGTGTCAACTCCGATCTAAAAAGCGTCTCAAAAGTCTGGACTTTTACTGGTACTATTGGCGTCCGTAACTGACCAATCGTGGGGAGCGAGCAGGACGATATTGCGAGATAAACAAATTATCGGAGTAACATAACCGAAATCTGTACACAATCTATAAACACTTGTCAAAAGATATATTTTTATCAATGCGTGATACTGGTGATACGATACAGTTACTTACCATGAAAATTAAAATATATAAAGTTCTCAATTGATTTCAGTATTTTTATATTTATGAAAAAGAAACAGATGTAGAAAAGGTTCACTATTGATTAAATAATTGTTGGTTATCAATAAAGTGAAAACTGATGAACTGAGCTGATGATGAAAACCTACCTCTTCGTCATTAATTCTATGTAACAACACGTCTCAAACAATTAGTATAACTATATTTTTATATCTATATAATTTAATACATCTGAAATGTCAAAATAGGCGGTTAGTTGCTACCCGCTGGAATGGAAATTACTGCTATTGGTCAGTCACGGACTCTTGCGACGACACGAGTGGCCAAATGTGGAACACTTCGACGTGATACTTTTTGAGGTGCTTTTTCTGCCCCATTCATATGGGAGTTGACAGTCCTTTCCTGTAGTCTCCTTGGGTTCTCCCGTAATGATTGTTACGTATCTTCAGCAGTAGTAAATACTGACCTCTGAGTAGTTGCAACTATAGCCTCAGTTGTGCTTTTTAATTTCACATAAAATACTGTTGCAATAGGGGAAAATAATTGCAATGCCAAACCTCAATGCCAATCGATAACCACGTGATAAAAATGAAATCGTAATTTACGCAATAACAACCGATTTACTATCGAATTATTAGCAACAAAACAGATAATGAATTAGTACGATCAATATATTTGTGGTATCGAAACTTTTCAGGGCTATTAGTTTCAACAAGGAAATTGAATCGATCCGTTCGTTCCTATCGTAATCAATGAATGTATACACCTGTATAGAAATAATTCTGGCGCCGATTCGGAAAATAGCCTTATACGTAGAGAAAACTTGAAATCTAAGCATATACCATGACAAGAGCTAATTAATATTGTGGCCAGCAGCAGTAGCAGGATATCGAGCCAATACCATGCGCCAAGTCTCGAATTTATGGCGCAGTATCGCCCAGTATTACCACATACATGGATGTATAGTACGTACAGACCACTAGCTCCACGCTTCCAGCCGAATCGTAGTTGTGTGATGGAGAGAGGAAATGACGCTCGCGCTTTGCCATGAAAAAGCGAAAGAGCCAGGATTTTGGCCAATGAGGAAAAATAATGAAAAAAAGTGTATCACGGATCCACGAACGTTCGTATAAACGATGTGTAGCTGCGAATGCAACGACTGTACGATAGAATATATTCCGGTAATTGCGTCATTAATTGTGTATAATTTTACTAGCGATGAAAGCGATGGGTAATTTGACCATGATTCGAGATTCCGCTTCGAATAACGAAATGCTGAACACAATATCGCCAAAGTCTCTCGAGTAATCGAAACTACGTATCGATAAAATTTTCCAATGGTTCGATCTTGCTACGTTATATTTTTTTTACTATGGCCCAGGCTCGTACGTGTGCTAGATATTCTACCACTCTGTTCCATTTAGTAAGTATCGCGGTCTCGCCGTTACGTAGCTTCGAGATAATTATTTAACACAATCGTGACATGATAATTGGAAAGAATTATCGTACCGCATCGAGCAGGAGAGATCGTAATCTCGCAAATACATGGGAATGGAATTCTGAGGTTTCGTTGCGACGTCTGTGCAACAATGTGAGATAAATTTTGCGAGCGACGAAACAATCATAGGGAAATTTAAGTTGGTAAAAATAATACCCGAAGATAACATAATATCATCATGAACATAATATCATATGAACAAGTTGGTTATATTGACAGTAGCAAGGGCGTTCAATTTAAATCATAGTGTCAACAAGTTATGGGGTTTAAGGTTCCAAAAACTAATATATTTGAATTTAACGAAGAAATAAGCTCCAATCGCTGTTTTTTTATAAATTCATAACGAATTTTTTATGATCCTGCAGTTGATTTGAGACTTGAAAAAATGAGCTCTTAATATTGCACTTTTTAACAATTTTCGCTTCTTTTTTTAAAATGTTTTCGTTGAAACACTGTAAACACTTGGGGAAAAAATAAGAGTGCTTTTTTGGTCAAGTCTTGAATCAACAGCTGGGCAAAAGTATCGCTCAGATTCAAATTGGATAAAACCATTTGGTAGACATGCGTAAGTACCAGTTTTATGCCACAAGTTCTGTAATATCATTATGATTCAGCAGAATAAAAACAAAAATATGTACGAAAGGAATATCATAAATCACTCTCGGTCCGATCTATCCGAATTACGTCAGTCTGAAATTTGTCGGTGGGGTTAAAAATAGGTTACGTGCCAAAATCGTCGACCTTAATTTTTGGCAAAGTTGTCGATTGTTCGTAAAGAAAATTACGATGAGCAAAATACAATAAAATGAATAAATGTCATTTTGTTGAAGTTGATTTGAAAATCCAACTGAAATGTGAAAATTATACCGTTTTAGGCGAAGAGCGCCCCTTGAACAAATGAAACATTCGTCGTACCATTTTAAAACATTAGCAATTCAAAAAGGCCTCCTAAATATCGAGCGTTCACCCAACTAAAGCGGTATAATTTCTACATTTAGATTTTATTTTCCGACCGATTTGTGCCCGTGAAATATTTTTACCAGTTTAGGATTCCGCTTTTTCTCGAATTTCTACCAAAATTTATTTTCTTTATGAAATAAGAAAGATCCAGAAAAATGAATTATCGAGAGAAAGTATGTTTTAATTTTTTTCGGTGGTTGCATACACCAAATTAGTCACTCAATTCCAACGAAAGTTGCAATTGAGATATTTCTCGACGAGAGCTTGTATCTCGATTTAAAACTCACTCGAATATTATACCCCCTCGAAGCTGGGCGCAGCCCTATTACGCCCTGAGTTATAAATTTATCTGACCATTCAGTTACGAGACAACCTCCTTCGACATTATATACATAGCAAATCTGATCTTGCTAGACGAGACGGGAGATTGAGATAGAAAAAAAAGAAAGATTGAGTGCACGATCGGCAAAGCGAATGGATATCTAGGTAAGGCGGAGGAAGCAGAGACTGCAAAAGAGAACGATGAACAAAGTTAGAGGAGGGAAAGAGGGTTTGAGAGAGTGAGAGAGGGTCTTGGCCTGTCGATAACCATGGAGGTCGAGCGGAGGGTGGTCGAAAACGCGGCAGACAGGGTGACGGGTCGGGGAAAAGGTGGGGAAGAGAGGGAAAGAGAGAGAGCGCAAGAGAGAGAATATTCTTGCTACACCGGCAGAGAGGGCCGAGGCAAACCGTGAGTTGAGTTAACCTACTTCTGAATTTCGACCGTTTGTCAGAGGGTAGGTTCGTGCGCCTTCTCCTACCACTTCTGCTCCCGCTGCTGCCCGGCGAGCCAACTTGGTGATGTGGGATGAGCGTGTATAGAGGAATGACGGTAGAGAAAAGAGAGCCTACTGAAATTTGTCTGTTTCGCCCTCATGCACATATATATGTCTGGGTGTGTGTGTGTGAGGACATGTGTATTTGTACCTGGTTGTGTATATAATTTGTATACAGGAGGCATTTAATCTTCTGAAATACATAAGTTAACAAGTACGCATAGTAAGATCATCCTTAATTAGAGTATGAACGAATGTTTATCGGGGCAACTTCCAAATGGGCTCCAAATAAATATAAATAAATCTCCATGATACCACAATACTCTATTTTAATTCTGCGTAACGCCACTTATTCCCTGCGAGTAACATGGATTTATTGCCAAATTGTCAGCATTGAATTGTTTGCGAGACTAGTAATTCGAACAAAAGCGAAAAATCTGACACATTAGTTAGTACGAACGCTATTTTTTGGCAAAAGGTTAAATTTACTTCTACCTTCGTATTTATATAAGGCACCATCAGTTTTTCAAGATTTGTCTGCCAGGTTTTGTTGCCACTGACCAAATAAACAATTTATATATCAAAAACGACACTCCACAATCGAGAATAATTTGAAAAATCAAGTAGTCAACGCAGTTCTGATTGCTTTTTAAGTAGAACTGTATATCAATTTTGGAGCAGAAAACATTTGTTTCCATTTTCTAAGTTTTATATTGTATAGAATCGGATAAAAAATAATGCAATCAAGTTTGGTTGATCGAAGTGAGTGTTCCTAAATAGTAAACACAATAAACCCCCAGAAGTTTAGATAACATATTTTTGCGAACCCGTAACAATTAAAAAACTAACCCTCCGTGGAAATACTTCAGTGTTGAGACATGAAGCTGGGTTATCGAGAAAATTTCTTTTTTATTTATTTGAACCCGATTTGGGGAGTGGTGTCGCAATAAAAATATGCGTACACCCCAATTAACCACTGCCTTAGCCTATACCCATCTATACTAGGTGTTTGTGTAGCGCAACCTTTACCCTCTATCATATCCCATTCTTAGACCCCTTCGGGAATAACAGACCCTTTCCACTCCTTTACTATTTTTCATACACGTCATATATCTTTGTAATATCGCAACATATATTATTTATACGTATAGGAGTGGCTTTCTTCGAGGATTTTCCATTTCTCGATCGACCTCTAGAATCACACCTACTTGTACGTACTGCACGAATAGGATTCGATCGAGAATCGTAGATATACGAGTAAATACTCACATACTCGTATATACATATATACAGGTACATAGGTGTGTACTTGAGTCTTCCCGAACGGGTGGATTTAAAAGCATTTCGATGTTAACAAAAGGATGAGACGAAAGGATACATGGATGCATATACATATATATATATATATATATATATATATATATATATATATATATATATATATATACTGAGAGAGAGAGAAAGAGAGAGAAGGTCCTAATTCCTGTTTGAAGCTCTTACCTAATTCCCTTACTTGGTGATAATTCGGACGTCCTCCGTGGTCTGTAAATAAGCGCCATACAGTATCGTGCGATTCAGCGTCATAATTTGCCAATATCTCACTTCAATTACTTCCAACTATTTTTAACTTTTCCGGTATCTGTATATTGCTTTATATATAAGTTCTTTCTATCACACCAGCTCGTTAGTTTCCTACAATATAATACAACTTGCTCAATTCTTTTTTCCCTGCCGCGTGCGATCGAATGCTTCGATTATCTTCACTCTTCACATAACAACTACGAGATCCATCATTTCCATGAAAAAGAACCCTGTTTCTTCGACTTCTTATTCGTATTGATTATCGCCAAGTAGGTATCGATTCTTCGGTACCCATCATTTGACATCTTACCTCATAGTGGATATCGGTTATTAATCAATGGTAGGTATTCGTTATTTCCTCGTGAAACCATTCGCTAATATCGAACGTATGAACTATCCGTCTGTGCAGTACGAGTAATTTCTCCTTAGCACGAAATTTTTCAACGCTACTTGTCCTGCTGCAGGTCATGAGCACTTAGAATCGACGAGGAGTCATTGACATGAGTTTTTAGTTCTTTTTCCCTCCACCCCTACAAATAACGAGATTTCTGCACACAAAAATAGTTTAATAAGATTGATTGATAGCATTTGTCCGAAACAACGTCCATCCATATATTAGTAGATAATTTCTCAGACGTCAACAGAGTTGAATGTACCTACCGAGACGTTTATGGTCCTGGTTTGATATGTTTTAGGAGACTGTTTTTCATAAACTTTGGAACCTTAAGAGACAAGTCGTAAAAATCGGGTACATAAAGGCATGGCGTAATCGTTCGTCTCTAGCTCTTTTTCCCTTCTTCTTTCTCTCTCATTTTTTCTCTTTCTCTCGCTTTCCCTCCCTCTATCCGCCCATCACGGCAACAGAGACTCGATGAGAAAGTTGCGAGAAAGAACCGAAGGAGGTATAAAAATAATAATCATCTTTCCATCGCCTTTTTCAGCTATAGATATATAGCTTCTATATACATATAAACAACAGAGGCGCGAAAGGGGGAGGGGGCAGATATCTTATTTCCATCATTCCTTTCCTCATCCGCCTTTTCGGTTTTACCCACTTTCTACCCTGCGTCGTCGTCTCCTTAACGAGCTTCCGCGAGAAAAGCCGTCGGTGGCGTGTGGAGAACGACCAGAAAATCGCGAGATAAAACGTGAATTTTTTTTCGGGCTTAACGAGGACAAGATGCGAGAAAAAAAAAGATGGATATAGGGGTTGAAGCGGGAGAGACGAGTGGGGGGAACTCAACAAAGAGTCCTTTGTCAAAACTTGAACGCTCAGGACTGTGATAAGGAGAGACGAGAGTGGGGGGGGGGGTTGAGAGGGGGGGGTGCTCATACCGCACAGCTGACATCCGCAGACAACCTAAGGAGAAATATCCCGTGCTAGACGGACCCATTTCTTTTTGATCCTTTTTTTTTCTTTCACAACAATAATTTTTCTTACGACTCGCGGATACGGGCAAGGTTACTCCGAATGAATAAGAAGCCGGTATATGAAGAAAAAGGATTAATTCGAGAAAAAAATCAGTAAAAAGAAGCTTCACATTCTAAGAAGAAAAAGAAAACACTCTATTCGTAAATCCTGAATAATTTTCCGTCGCTTATTTTCCGTCTCACTCTTTCGTACCGAAAATGATAGAGTCGTTTACCTTTTCAGAGGTGATTAGCGGCGTGATGTACGTGGTGACCGCCGTCGTGTAAACCTTTCGATGACGGTTATTCGTCTGGTACTCCGTGCCGTTCGAGCACCGGATTCGTCGGCGTCGTCGCGAGGCCGACTCTTTACAATCCTTGCACTACTCGCGAGCCAATCGTCAAGATTATATTTTGTTTATTTTTTTTTCACGACGACGTGTTTATATCTATATATTTAAATGTACACATATACATACGCGACTACACATATGTACATATACATATATATATATAGATATATATGTGTATATGTATATATGTAGCTATATGTATGTAAATAGGTAAATATATGTGCAATCGATCGTTGGAGCAGACAGCTTTCACCTGTCGCTTCACTACTACACCTCACCTTGATCAATGTCACGTAATGTTCGTTATTATTATTATTATAATTGTTGCTGTTATTATTATTATTATTATCCGAGCCGTACGAGATAAGGAAAAAACGCGCGCGTTTCCCGGTCTATCTCCTCACTCTATTATTGCTATTGTTATTGTTATTATTATGATTTTTATTATTGTTTTAACACAATCGTAAAACACAGGAAAATATAACGCGTTTATGCGAGTTTAGCTTATGATCCTCGCGTAACGATATTCCACCCTTAAATGCAGGCTGCTGTTACCGCGATATAGGCCTGTGAACGCTGGCGCGTGTGCGTTTCACGTATTTCCCCTTCCTCCCTCTCTACTCACTCTCTTTCCGTATGTATTCCTGTACTCCGGATGCGCGCACGTGTGTGTCACCTTCTCTCTCGCCCCTTTCACTTTACTATACTCATGTGTGTATATATATATATGTATGCGTGTATACATACATATACATATCTATCTGCGTGCATACGTGCACATTTGTATTTCTACCGAAGTATTTAATCGTTCTCCGATTTTACGTGTTCTCGTTGATCCAAAAAATATATTTGATCGGATTGTCGAAGAACGCGCGTTTTTTTTCAATCACACACTGACGCGATGGATTAAGAACCAGATGACGACGATGTCCCGTTCGTTGCGAGGGCGATAGCGTTTGTATTCTCGAGATTTCGTTCACTCTATCCTGCGATTTGAACGTGCGATTTTTCGCTTTTGGTGTGTAAGAACGTAGCTGTTGTCGCCCGAGCCTTGATAGTCGACGGGAGTCAAAAGTGTAAAAATTATTTTAACACAGATCGTGATGAGACAAGAGACCGCTAATATTAATTAAAAAGGGAAAGAGGGAGAGAGAGAGAGAGAGAGAGAGAGAGAGCGAAAGAGAGAAAGAGCGAGAGAGAAAGATAAAGAGAGAGAGAGTGAGAGAGAAAGGGGGAGAGATATAGGGATAGAAACAGAGAAAGTGTCAACAAAGACACTCACAGACGACAGAACAGAACGCACAGAGACGGAGAGATCGGGCAGGTGGTCGTGTGTTTGTCTCGATCGCGTTTTCGAGGGGGTTTTATAATGCTACACGCTGTGGTGCCGAGAACGGAATGGGACGATCGTGGGATGCCCGGGCAGTTCGCCCATATACCGTGGAGGGAGAGAGAGAGAGAGCGCGAGAGAGAGCGAGAGAGACAGACAGAGAGGGAGAGCGGGAGGGTTGTCATGAGGGAGGGGTGGCGGCGAAGAATGAGCGAAGAGCGTGGGTGGCGAAGTGGGGGAGGAAAGTAGGGGTAGTTTTGTGCTATACATGCGAGGGCGAGAGAGGGACCATCAACCCTGTCAGCTTGCACGAGAAACGGCCCTGCGACCGCTGCGCGTTCGAAGATGGGGAGTGAGAGAAAATGACGAGGATAGAGAGCGAAAATGTGAGCGAGAGAGGAGTCGTCATAGGGATGAAGGGAGGGTACGAGCGAGATCTCTCGACTTCCCTCTGGTTCTCCCCACTGTTTTGCAGCCGCGAGCGTTAACGCGCATGCGCTTACCCACCACCACCGACGCTTCCACTGCCGTCTCTCGCTCCCTCTCCCGCTGTTTTCCTCCTCTTCTTTGCCTCCTCCACATCTACTCGACATCGACGGCCGCCAAGCACACCTTGGCCTACGTACATATATATATATATATATATGTTTCTCCTACACGAGGAAATCTCCCTATATATACGAATGTATGTTGATACGAGGGTATATCTATACGTATATGCATATATGCATCCTTCTCGCGCTATCTCACCCCCGGTGTCGTGACGTCCCGGCTGTACGAGAAGGAAGGGGAGAATTCGTGAGCGCTACGACGGGAACCGCCGCCGCCGCCACCGCCACCACCAACGAGGCTAGGCAAGCTCCCACTCTCTCTCTCTCATACACACACACACCCTCTCTCCCACCCTCACTCTCGCTCTATTTCTCTCTCTCTCTCTCTCTCTCTCTCTCTCTCTCGTGCGAGAACTCGAACTCTCTGGCCCAGCATCGACCGTGTGTACCGCGCGCCGTTCTCGCGCTCCAGCCGTACCCGACCCAACGAGAATACTTAAGAGGCAGTGTAACACGCAGGAAAATTTCGACGGCTTCGCTCTCTCCGCGGTAGTGCAGAGCTCGCTACGAGCCGCTGCGGACTACCGCTAGATGTCACGGCGCGCGTCTGCTACGAAGCGCCGGCACATCGACGCGGGCCGAAGGCCGAGGCGTCGTAGCAGGGCCAGCCGTGACCCACCCCTCTCGAAAATCTTATACTAACGCTCGGCCATGTATATGTGACGTGCACGAGTGTACGTGCACTGCGAGCACTTATACAGCCGAGCATGCCAAACATTCAAGTTTGGTTTTGCTACAATACGAGCAACAGAATTATAATAATTCTGAGTATGCAACGACAAACGTCGTTGGCATCTCGCTCTTTTGCAGAGCGAGTTTATTAATTAACATATTTGTTAATTAACATTTGTTAACAATTAAAATTATCTCCGTTCATTTTCGCGAACGGAGATAATATACGACAAACGTCGTTGGCATCTCGCTCTTTTGCAGAGCGAGTTTATTAATTAACATATTTCTTAATTAACATTTGTTAACAATTAAAATTATCTCCGTTCATTTTCGCGAACGGAGATAATATACGACAAACGTCGTGGCATCTCGCTCTTTGGCAGAGCGACTTTATTAATTAACATATTTGTTAATTAATATTTATTAACAATTAAAATTATCTCCGTTCATTTTTGCGAACGGAGATAATATACGACAAACGTCGTGGCATCTCGCTCTTTGGCAGAGCGAGTTTATTAATTAACATATTTGTTAATTAATATTTATTAACAATTAAAATTATCTCCGTTCATTTTCGCGAACGGAGATAATGTACGACAAGCGTCGTGGCATCTCGCTCTTTGGCAGAGCGAGTTAATAAATTAATACATTTGTTAATTAACATTTATTAACAATTAAAATTATCTCCGTTCATTTTCGCGAACGGAGATAATATACGACAAACGTCGTGGCATCTCGCTCTTTGGCAGAGCGAGTTAATAAATTAATACATTTGTTAATTAACATTTATTAACAATTAAAATTATCTCCGTTCATTTTCGCGAACGGAGATAATATACGACAAACGTCGTGGCATCTCGCTCTTTGGCAGAGCGAGTTTATTAATTAACATATTTGTTAATTAACATTTGTTAACAATTAAAATTATCTCCGTTCATTTTCGCGAACGGAGATAATATACGACAAACGTCGTGGCATCTCGCTCTTTGGCAGAGCGAGTTAATAAATTAATACATTTGTTAATTAACATTTATTAACAATTAAAATTATCTCCGTTCATTTTCGCGAACGGAGATAATATACGACAAACGTCGTGGCATCTCGCTCTTTGGCAGAGCGAGTTTATTAATTAACATATTTGTTAATTAACATTTGTTAACAATTAAAATTATCTCCGTTCATTTTCGCGAACGGAGATAATATACGACAAACGTCGTGGCATCTCGCTCTTTGGCAGAGCGAGTTAATAAATTAATACATTTGTTAATTAACATTTATTAACAATTAAAATTATCTCCGTTCATTTTCGCGAACGGAGATAATATACGACAAACGTCGTGGCATCTCGCTCTTTGGCAGAGCGAGTTTATTAATTAACATATTTGTTAATTAACATTTGTTAACAATTAAAATTATCTCCGTTCATATTCGCGAACGGAAATAATATACGACAAACGTCGTGGTATCTCGCTCTTTGGCAGAGCGAGTTTATTAATTAACATATTTGTTAATTAATATTTATTAACAATTAAAATTATCTCCGTTCATTTTCGCGAACGGAGATAATACACGACAAACGTCGTGGCATCTCGCTCTTTTACAGAGCGAGTTTATTAACTAATGTGTCTTATAATTACACTTATAATAATTATACAAATATGTGCTGAAAATAAAATGTTTGTAAAAATTAATTTATGGCAAGTTGCCATATCCCTCGAGTCCCGTGGATGATCCGGGCCTCGTGACGCGCGCACGATATGCGGCTACTCGTATTCGCCCTCTGCCGCTCTCTGTAGAGAGAAGCAAAGAGTAAACACAAGCGGTGCCGAGAGCCGAGCACAATGCTCCGGCTATATATATACATATATGCGTCTGGGTAATATACACCGAGTCATCTGTGAAGAAATATGTATTATAGAAAAATGTATTTCTCGCAATCATATTATAATATGACAATCAGTTCTTGTAAACTGATACTCTCTCCGTTCGTTTTAGCGGATGGAGGAAAACAGCGACATACGTCACTGTGACCTCGCTCTTTAGCAAGGTAGTTATGAATTAACATTTCTGTTAATTAATAATTCTTATAAACTATAATTCTCCCCGTCCATTGTAGCGGACGGAGGAGGACAGCGACAGACATCGCTAACACTCGCTCTTTATCAGAGCGGTGTTTATAAATTAACGAACTTATTAATTAAACTTATTGTAATTCTGAAAATAAAACATTATTAAAAATAAATATATGGCAAGATGCCATATATTTCGGGTCGTGCGGACGACCCGGGCCTCGTACCGCGCGCACGCTCGACCGAACCTCGTGTTCCCCCTCCGCCCCTCACCGCAGAGAGAGGCAGCGAGTGAACACAAGCAGTCCCAAGAGCCGATCGCAAAGCTTCGGCTATGCATATACATATGCTTCTGGGTAATATACACCCAATCATCTGAAAAGAAATATAGTATATTATGCTAAAATATGTTTCATGCAATCATATTATATGATAATCAGTTCTTATAAACTGATACTCTCTCCGTCCGTTTTAGCGGACGGAGGAGGACAGCGACAGACGTCACTGTAACCTCGCTCTTTAGCAAGGTAGTTATTAATTAACAGTTCTGTTAATTAATAATTCTTATAAACTATAATTCTCCCCGTCCATTGTAGCGGACGGAGGAGCACAGCGACAGACATCGCTAACACTCGCTCTTTAGCAGAGCGGTGTTTATAAATTAACGTACTTATTAACTAAACTTATTATAAATCTGAAAATAAAAAATTATTAAAAATTAATATATAGCAAGATGCCATATATTTCGGGTCATAGGGACGACCCGGGCTACGTGCCGCGCGCACGCTGGACGGAACCTCGTGTTCCCCCTCCACCGCTCCCCGCAGAGAGACAAAGTCTTGACACAGGTAGTGCCAAGACCCGATCTCAAAGCTCCAGCCGGGCATATATATATATATATATATTCAAGCCCAGTGATCTGTAATGAAAAATTTATTGTACAAGAATGTACTTCTTGCAATCATTATTACATGATAATCAGTTATTCTGAACTGATACTCTCTCCGCCCGTTTTGGCGGACGGGGGAGGACAGCGACGGACGTCGCTGTACCCTTGCTCTTTAGCAAGGTATGTATCAATTAACATGTTTGTTAATTAATAATTCTTTTAGGTTAAATAAAAAATGTTCACCTGAAAAAAAATATTTGTTATTCAAGAATTAAATTCTTGCAATCATATTATGTATATGACTAACAGTTCTTATGAACTGATACTCTCTCCGCCCGTATTAGCGGACGGAGGAGCACAGCGACAGACATCGCTAACACTCGCTCTTTAGCAGAGCGGTGTTTATAAATTAACGTACTTATTAACTAAACTTATTATAACACTGAAAATAAAACATTATTAAAAATTAATATATGGCAAGATGCCATATATTTCGGGTCGTGAGGACGACCCGGGCCTCGTGCCGCGTGCACGCTGGACGGAATCTCGTGTTCCCCCTTCGCCGCTCCCCGCAGAGAGAGGCAGCGAGTGAACACAAGCAGTCCCAACAGCCGATCGCAAAGCTTCGGCTATGCATATATATATGCTTCTGGGTAATATACACCCAGTTATCTGAAAAGAAATATAGTATATTATGCATAAATAAATTTCATGCCATCATATTATATGATAATCAGTTCTTATAAACTGATACTCTCTCCGTCCGTTTTAGCGGACGGAGGAGGACAGCGACAGACGTCGCTGGTATCTCGCTCTTTAGCAGAGCGAGTTGATTAATTAACATATTTGTTAATTCGTTATTTTTAGCAATTAAAAATATCTCTGTCCATTGTGCGGACAGACTCACAGCGACAGGCGTCGCTGGCACCTCGCTCTTTGACAGAGCGAGTTTATTAACTAATATATCTTATAATTAATCTTATAATAATTATACAAATATTTTCTGAAAATAAAATGTTTGTAAAAATTAGTTTATGGCAAGTTGCCATATCCCTCGGGTCCCGCGGATGATCCGGGCCTCGTGACGCGCGCACGATATGCGGCTACTCGTATTCCCCCTCCGCCGCTCTCTGTAGAGAGAAGCAAAGAGTAAACACAAGGCGTGCCGAGAGCCGAGCACAATGCTCCGGCTATATATATATATATATATATATATATATATATATATATGCGTCGGGGTAATATACACCCAGTCAGCTGTAAAGAAATATATATTATTCAAAAATGTATTTCTTGCCATCATATTATATTATGTTGATACTCTCTACGTCCGTTTTAGCGGACGGAGGACAGCGACGGATGTCGCTGTACCCTCGCTCTTTAGCAAGGTACGTATTAATTAACACGTCTGTTAATTAATAATTCTTATAGGTAAAATGAAAAAATTTCATCTGAAAAGAAATATTTATTATTCAAGAATTAAATTCTTGCAATCATATTATGTATATGACTAACAGTTCTTATGAACTGATACTCTCTCCGCCCGTATTAGCGGACGGAGGAGCACAGCGACAGACATCGCTAACACTCGCTCTTTAGCAGAGCGGTGTTTATAAATTAACGTACTTATTAACTAAACTTATTATAACACTGAAAATAAAACATTATTAAAAATTAATATATGGCAAGATGCCATATATTTCGGGTCGTGAGGACGACCCGGGCTACGTGCCGCGCGCACGCTGGACGGAACCTCGTGTTCCCCCTCCACCGCTCCCCGCAGAGAGACAAAGTCTTGACACAGGTAGTGCCAAGACCCGATCTCAAAGCTCCAGCCGGGCATATATATATATATATATATATATTCAAGCCCAGTGATCTGTAATGAAAAATTTATTGTACAAGAATGTACTTCTTGCAATCATTATTACATGATAATCAGTTATTCTGAACTGATACTCTCTCCGCCCGTTTTGGCGGACGGGGGAGGACAGCGACGGACGTCGCTGTACCCTTGCTCTTTAGCAAGGTATGTATCAATTAACATGTTTGTTAATTAATAATTCTTTTAGGTTAAATAAAAAATGTTCACCTGAAAAAAAATATTTGTTATTCAAGAATTAAATTCTTGCAATCATATTATGTATATGACTAACAGTTCTTATGAACTGATACTCTCTCCGCCCGTATTAGCGGACGGAGGAGCACAGCGACAGACATCGCTAACACTCGCTCTTTAGCAGAGCGGTGTTTATAAATTAACGTACTTATTAACTAAACTTATTATAACACTGAAAATAAAAATTATCAAGAATTAGTATATGGCAAGATGCCATATATTTCGGGTCGTAGGGACGACCCGGGCCTCGTGCCACGCGCACGCTGGACATAACCTCGTGTTCCCCCTCCACCGCTCCTCGCAAAGAGAGGCAGCGAGTGAACACAAGCAGTCCCAAGAGCCGATCGCAAAGCTTCGGCTATGCATATATATATATATATATATATATATATATATATATATATATATGTGCTTCTGGGTAATATACACCCAGTGTTCTGAAAAGAAATATAGTATATTATGCAAACATATATATCATGCAATCATATTATAATATGACAATCAGTTCTTGTAAACTGATATTCTCCCCGTTCGTTTTAGCGGACGGAGGAGAACAGCGACGTACGTCGCTGTGACCTCGCTCTTTAGCAAGGTAGTTATTAATTAACATTTCTGTTAATTAATAATTCTTATAAACTATAATTCTCCCCGTCCATTGTAGCGGACGGAGGAGAATAGCGACAAGTGTTGCTGTACCCTTGCCATTAGCAAGGTACTTATTAATTAACATCTCTGTTAATTAATAAGTCTTATAGGTAAAATAAAAAAATTTCATCTGAAAAAAGAAATTTATTATTCAAGAATTAAATTCTTGCAATCATATTATGCATATGACTAACAGTTCTTATGAACTGATACTCTCTCCGCCCGTGTTAGCGGACGGAGGAGAACAGCGACAGACATCGCTGACACTCGCTTTTTATCAGCGCGGTGTTTATAAATTAACGTACTTATTAATTAAACTTATTGTAATTCTGAAAATAAAAATTATCAAGAATTAGTATATGGCAAGATGCCATATATTTCGGGTCGTAGGGACGACCCGGGCCTCGTGCCACGCGCACGCTGGACATAACCTCGTGTTCCCCCTCCACCGCTCCTCGCAAAGAGAGGCAGCGAGTGAACACAAGCAGTCCCAAGAGCCGATCGCAAAGCTTCGGCTATGCATATATATATATATATATATATGTGCTTCTGGGTAATATACACCCAGTGTTCTGAAAAGAAATATAGTATATTATGCAAACATATATATCATGCAATCATATTACATGATAATCAGTTCTTATAAACTGATACTCTCTCCGTCCGTTTTAGCGGACGGAGGAGGACAGCGACAGACGTCGCTGGTATCTCGCTCTTTAGCAGAGCGAGTTGATTAATTAACATATTTGTTAATTCGTTATTTTTATTAATTAAAATTATCTCTGTCCATTGTGCGGACAGACTCACAGCGACAGGCGTCGCTGGCACCTCGCTCTTTGACAGAGCGAGTTTATTAACTAATATATCGTATAATTAATCTTATAATAATTATACAAATATTTTCTGAAAATAAAATGTTTGTAAAAATTAGTTTATGGCAAGTTGCCATATCCCTCGGGTCCCGCGGATGATCCGGGCCTCGTGACGCGCGCACGATATGCGGCTACTCGTATTCCCCCTCCGCCGCTCTCTGTAGAGAGAAGCGAAGAGTAAACACAAGCCGTGCCGTGAGTCGAGCACAATGCTCCGGCTATATATATATATATATATATATATATATATATATATATATATATATATATGCGTCTGGGTAATACCTCCAGTCATCTGTGAAGAAATATGTATTACAGGAAAATGTATTTCTCGCGATCATATTATAATATGATAATCAGTTCTTGTAAACTGATACTCTCTCCGTTCGTTTTAGCGGACGGAGGAGAACAGCGACAGGCGTCGCTGTGACTTCGCTATTCAGCGAGGCAATTATTAATTAACATGCGTGTTAATTAATAATTCTTACGAACTAAACGTAACATATCTAACACAAACTAAAATCACCATATTTATCAACTAACAGTTCTTATCTACTAAAATTCTCCCTGTCCATTATAGCGGACGCGGTCGCTGTGACCATGCTCTTTAGCAGGGAGTTTATGAACTATTATAGTAAATTGAAAAACTAACCTTATTCTACTCATGCAAATAAAATATTAGTTACATTTTGCAGCAAGACCGATTCGGTAAAGAATTCAAGCGCGTTGTCCCCCATCGCTAGCAATCGAGAAAATCCCGAGTACCGACGTCTCGAAAGGATGGGGGGGGGGGGGGGGGTATGAAAGGAAAAGAAAAGACCGCCAGTGAAAACGTTTTTTTTTTTTAATAAAAAAAAACATCTGCTGATTATGAATGTTGCGGTATTAAACTCAGAGTAAATCAAAGTTAAATAAAAATAGAAACATAAAAATCGAAAATTGGTCTTTAAACGATTTTGCGATTTTTCACTAAAAAAAAAAAATTCATAGAGTATGACATGAATTTATTTTTCTCTGATAAAACGCGTTTAAAAACGAAAAATTTGAAGAAAAAATGGTCCCCATTAATTAATTTTTTTAAAAGTTACCGGCGTTTAAAAATGGTTAATTAAAAGAAATTTTTCCAAATTTACAAGTTTAAATTAAATTATTACTAGATATAAATCTGAAATTGACTCGCTCGAAAAAATTATTACTTACCTCAGTTTCCAAACTGCATTGAAACGGGATCGCTTGTACCCCGAGCGCGAAAACGCACGGTACGACGTCGCTTCTGTTATCCAGCCGTCCTTCTCTTGCTCGCTCATGCTTTCCATTGCCTTCCTCCGCCGTCGACCAGAACACCGGCAACCGCGCTTTTCGCGAGCTAGGCTCCAAGAATCGAAGACGGCACCACTCGCTCGATTTCTTTTATTTTTTCGTTCCATCATTTTATTTTCACACGCGTTCACTGAATTTACTTTTTATTCTCACGAAATAATTCTCATTCGCCGCCATTCTGCTCGTCGTTTTTGTCTCCTCAATTATAGTTTTCACAAAAATAAGGGATAATTTTTGTATACCTAATAAACGAATACTATGTAACATGTACATCTTTGGTTTTCTTTCTCGTACGGGCATTCTTTTAAATCTCCGTACGACAAATGCCGGTCAAAACTTTGTATTTTATTAGGTACAAAAAAATTATCTCTTAATTTTGTTGTAAGGTATAGTTGAGATCAAAACGGTAGATGAAAGCAGAATGGCGATGAATGCAAATTGGAAAAAATAAAAAATAAACTGCAGACTCGGGTTTCGTATAGCCGGATGCCACATGTAGTTTTTTTAAGTGTTTTACTTTTTCACCTTTTTCACATATAGGCACACTCACTGATATTTTCTGAATAATCTCTGATATCCTCACTGCACTATCACTGATATCCTCACTGCACTATCACTGATATCCTCACTGTACTATCACTGATATCCTCACTGTACTATCACTGATATCCTCACTGTACTATCACTGATATCCAACATTTTCACTATGTGCACAAATATGATAAACGAATTAACGAATTCGCGTAAAAGAAAATTGCCGTCGCGATCTGACATGCGTATAGGCCCGCACGTGCCAGCAGCGTTGAGCGACTAACCTCGACTGAAATGAAGCGACCCTCGAGCACGTTGGCAGACTATATATATATAGCGCCCCGCGAGCATCGCCTTGGAGCGCAATACAATGGCATCGTGAGCGCCCAATGTTTACATTTTCGAAGTCCCTTGTTCTCGGCGTGTTGCATCACGCCGTGGGTACGTTTCACGGAGTAGTAGAAAATCGTCAAGAGCAAACCCATGAATATATCATTAAAAAATTATAATATTATGCAAATAAAAAAGATCTTATAGGACATAATAAAATTCAACTATAATATTACGCTAATGAAAAAATGTTAACAAACATACCAGTGTAAAAACGCAATATTACGCCAAAAAAAATCTTTTCGTACATAATTAAATTAAATAATAATATTGCCCATGTGAACAAAAACCATAGGTGGTAAAATGATAAAAAAATATTATAATTTCGTCATTCAATATTGTGCCATTTTCGTAGCAAAAATTTATGAAATGGCTAAAACGAAAAAAAAATTGGCGTAGTGATGAATCGAACCATCAATTCCGCCGATGACTCGACGACTTAGGACGCGTTAGCCCGCTCAGCCGCCACCGTTCATTTTAATTGATAACAGTGTGAAATGTAGGTAAAGCCCTCGCTGCGCATTGTAGGGCGTTCGCTCCTTGCTCGCCGAGACCGAAAAACTCGGCGGCAACTCGAAAACGAAATCCCTAAATCCTCCGGCCCTAATCATCCGATCGGGTTGAAATTTGGAGGTGAGCTTCAGAATGATGGTGCGGAGTACATGAGACTCGGTTTTTTTTAATGTCGAAAGCGGAACCGCTTTTTTTTTATAAAAATGATCCAATTTTCATGGTAGCACGATGTTTCTCGTCGCGTTGATGCTCCATGGAAATATGCAAATTTTGGACTTTGTTTCATATCATTTGATAAAAAAATGACCGAAATATAGCAATTTAAGTTTTTATGCAACGCGGGTCTAGCGACGGCAAGTTCCGAGGCCCGCGCGGCGGGAGGGGTAGCCACGAGAGTCGAAGACATAGGCAGTCCTCGTGTACACGATGGCCTCTGCACGGAAACCTAACTCGTCGCGCGTATATATAAAGATCAGTCACCTCTAAGAAATCAAATTTTCCATATCGTTAGTTCCTGACGAGATAACGTACGTGTCGCATATTTTTTTTAATTGCAAAATTTTTCGAGATATGAACATTCGAGTATTTTCCGACTTTTTAATCAATAAGTTATTACATACCTTCTTTCCTTTAATTTTTTTTTTAATTAAAGTTGTGACAAAAGTACTATATTTTATGATAAAAATATTTAAAACGTAAATAAAAATTACTTGGTACTATTTATTTAACAAATGATTTTTCAATGATTTTTTTAACTGTTAGGGATACGATGGACAATTTAAAAAAAAACCTGTGTGTGTGTTCTTCACACATGCAAGAAGTGAATACTTCTGGTATCCGGCTTTTCGCCGGAATGAAAAATTAAAAATATAATCATTACAATAATCGTTAAGATGATTAAAAACAATCATTTTAAAATCTTTAAAAAACTGTGTTGCGGAGCCTGATGAGGCTAACTCAGAGACTTGCGGAGCCTATTGAAGGCGCTCGGACAGAATACAGACTTTTCAGAAACCCTGCGGAGACCTATATAAGAACAGCAAAAATAATTTTCATGCAAATAATTACAATTACAAAGATTCATTAAAATAACAATTTAAAACAATCATCTAAATAATAATCTATTATATCCGAAGGCCCCGCAGCGCTTTCGAAGGACTGTGCAAGGTTGTAGAAGGCCTGCGGGAGCTGTAGGAGGCCTTCTAAAGCCCAGCGCAGTCCTTCGAAAGTGCTGCGCAGAATTGCAGAAGGCCTGCGGAAGCTGTAGGAGGCCTTCTAAAGCCCTGCGCAGTCCTTCGAAAGTGCTGCGCAGAGTCGCAGAAGGCCTGCGGAAGCTGTAGGAGGCCTTCTAAAGCCCTGCGCAGTCTTTCGAAAGTGCTGCGGGCCCTCCTACAGCCTCCGCAGGCCTTCTGCAACTCTGCTCAGCACTTTCAAAGGACTGCGCAGGGCTTTAGAAGGCCTCCTACAGCTTCCGCAGGCCTTCTGCGACTCTGCGCAGCACTTTCGAAGGACTGTGCAGGGCTTTAGAAGGCCTCCTACAGCTTCCGCAGGCCTTCTGCAACTCTGCGCAGCACTTTCGAAGGACTGCGCTGGGCTTTAGAAGGCCTCCTACAGCTCCCGCAGGCCTTCTGCAACCCTGCGCAGTCTTTCGAAAGCGCTGCGGGGCCTTCGGATATAATAGATTATTATTTAGATAATTGTTATAAATTGTTATTTTAATAAATCTTTGTAATTGTAATCATTTTCATGAAAATTATTTTTGCTGTTCTTATATAGGTCTCCGCAGGGTTTCTGAAAGAGTCTGTATTCTGTCCGAGCGCCTTCTATAGGCTCCGCAGGTCTCTGAGTTAGCCTCATCAGGCTCCGCAACACAGTTTTTTAAAGATTTTTAAATGATTATTTTTAATCATCTTAACGATTATTGTAATGATTATATTTTTAATTTTTCATTCCGACGAAAAGCCGGATACCAGAAGTATTCACTTCTTGCATGTGTGAAGAACACACACACAGGTTTTTTTTTAAATTGTCCATTGTATCCCTAACAGTTAAAAAAATCATTGAAAAATTATTTGTTAAATAAATAGTACCAAGTAATTTTTATTTACGTTTTAAATATTTTTATCATAAAATATAGTACTTTTGTCACAACTTTAATTTTAAAAAAAATTAAAGGAAAGAAGGTATGTAATAACTTATTGATTAAAAAGTCGGAAAATACTCGAATATTTATATCTCGAAAAATTTTGCAATTAAAAAAAATATGCGACACGTACGTTATCTCGTCAGGAACTAACGATATGGAAAATTTGATTTCTTAGAGGTGATTGATCTATATATATACGCGCGACGAGTTAGGATTCCGTGCAGAGGCCATCATGTACACGAGGACTGCCTATGCCTTGGACTCTCGTGGCTGCCCCTCCCGCCGCACGGGCCATCGAACTTGCCGTCGCTAGACCCGCGTTGCATAAAAACTTAAATTGCTATATTTCGGTCATTTTTTTATCAAATGATATAAAACAAAGTCCAAAATGTGCATATTTCCATGGAGCATCAACGCGACGAGAAACATCGTGCTACCATGAAAATTGTATCATTTTTATAAAAAAAAAAGCGGTTCCGCTTTCGACATTAAAAAAAACTGAGTCTCAGGTACTCCGCACCATCATTCTGGAGCTCACCTCGAAATTTCAACCCGATCGGATGATTAGTGCCGGAGAATTTAGGGATTTCGTTTTCGAGTTGCCGCCGAGTTTTTCGGTCTCGGCGAGCAAGGAGCGAACGCTCTGCAGTGCGCAGCGAGGGCCTTACCTACGATTCGCACTGTACTTATTTCAATAGAATGGCGGCGGCTGAGAGGGCTAAGGCGTTGTAAGCTTGTCCGGTCATCAGCGGAATCGATGGATCGATTCATCCCTACGTCAATTTTTTTTTTCGTGTTAACAATTTCATATATTTTTGCCACGAAAATGGCACAATAATGTCTCATAAAACTATAATATTTACCGATTACTCTCGAAGTAACACGACCAACAATAAGACCCACATCATTCACGTCGATGATACAATTAAAAATAAATTCAAACAATACTGTCTTCCATTTGAATGCATTAAAAACAATTAAGAACGGTGCTATTTATTCCTATTTTGAGAAAATTAAATTCGATTTCTATACGCGTAACGTCGGGTGCGACGAAGTAATACCAGTGGCTGCCACGCCGAGTACCGATTCTTCACGCGTACAGAAATTGAAAAATTATTTTCTCCATAACGAAACAAAACATCCATGAAAATTGTTTATAGCATATTGGAGGGTTCAAAGTTTCTGAAGAATTTTGTTTTTTATTTTTTGAGAAACTTTGAACCCTCCAATATGCTACTAAAAATTTTCATCAATGTATTTTGTTTCGTTATGGAGAAAATAATTGTTCAATTTCAGTACGCGTGAAGAATGGGTACTCGGTGTGGCAGCCTCGGGTATTACTTCGTCGCACCCGACGTTACGCGTATAGAAATCGAATTTAATTTTCTCAAAATCGGAATAAATAGCACCGTCTTAATTGTTTTTAATGCATTCAAATGGAAGACAGTATTGTTTGAATTTATTTTTAATTGTATCATCGACGTGAATGATGTGGGTCTTATTGTTGGTCGTGTTACTTCGAGAGTAATCGGTAAATATTATAGTTTTATGAGACGTTATTGTGCCATTTTCGTAGCAAAAATATATGAAATTGTTAACAAGAAAAAAAAAAAATTGTCGTAGGGATGAATCGATCCATCGATTCCGCTGATGACCGGACAAGCTTACAACGCCTTAGCCCTCTCAACCGCCGTCATTCTATTGAAATAAGTACAGTGCGAATCGTAGGTAAGGCCCTCGCTGCGCACTGCAGAGCGTTCGCTCCTTGCTCGCCGAGACCGAAAAACTCGGCGGCAACTCGAAAACGAAATCCCTAAATCCTCCGGCACTAATCATCCGATCGGGTTGAAATTTGGAGGTGAGCTCCAGAATGATGGTGCGGAGTACCTGAGACTCATTTTTTTTTAATGTCGAAAGCGGAACCGCTTTTTTTTTTATAAAAATGATACAATTTTCATGGTAGCACGATGTTTCTCGTCGCGTTGATGCTCCATGGAAATATGCACATTTTGGACTTTGTTTTATATCATTTGATAAAAAAATGACCGAAATATAGCAATTTAAGTTTTTATGCAACGCGGGTCTAGCGACGGCAAGTTCCGTGGCCCGCGCGGCGGGAGGGGTAGCCGCGAGAGTCCAAGGCATAGGCAGTCCTCGTGTACATGATGGCCTCTGCACCGAAATCTAACTCGTCGCGTGTATATATATAGATCAGTCACCTCTAAGAAATCAAATTTTCCATATCGTTAGTTCCTGACGAGATAACGTACGTGTCGCATATTTTTTTTAATTGCAAAATTTTTCGAGATATGAATATTCGAGTATTTTCCAACTTTTTAATCAATAAGTTATTACATACCTTCTTTCCTTTAATTTTTTTTTTTAATTAAAGTTGTGACAAAAGTACTATAATTTATTATAAAAATATTTAAAACGTAAATAAAAATTACTTGGTACTATTTATTTAACAAATGATTTTTCAATGATTTTTTGAACTGTTAGGGATACGATGGACAATTTAAAAAAAAACCTGTGTGTGTGTTCTTCACACATGCAAGAAGTGAATACTTCTGGTATCCGGCTTTTCGCCGGAATGAAAAATTACAATTATAATCATTACAATAATCGTTAAGATGATTAAAAACAATCATTTAAAAAACTTTAAAAAACTGTGTTGCGGAGCCTGATGAGGCTAACTCAGAGACCTGCGGAGCCTATAAAAGGCGCTCGGACAGAATACAGACTCTTTCAGAAACCCTGCGGGGACCTATATAAGAACAGCAAAAATAATTTTCATGAAAATGATTACAATTACAAAGATTCATTAAAATAACAATTTAAAAGAATCATCTAAATAATAATCTATTATATCCGAAGGCCCCGCAGCGCTTTCGAAGGACTGCGCAGGGTTGTAGAAGGCCTGCAGAAGCTGTAGGAGGCCTTCTAAAGCCCAGCGCAGTCCTTCGAAAGTGCTGCGCAGAGTTGCAGAAGGCCTGCGGAAGCTGTAGGAGGCCTTCTAAAGCCCTGCGCAGTCCTTCGAAAATGCTGCGCAGAGTCGCAGAAGGCCTGCGGAGGCTGTAGGAGGCCTTCTAAAGCCCTGCGCAGTCTTTCGAAAGTGCTGCGGGCCCTCCTACAGCCTCCGCAGGCCTTCTGCAACTCTGCGCAGCACTTTCGAAGGACTGCGCTGGGCTTTAGAAGGCCTCCAACAGCTCCCGCAGGCCTTCTACAACCCTGCGCAGTCTTTCGAAAGCGCTGCGGGGCCTTCGGATATAATAGATTATTATTTAGATAATTGTTATAAATTGTTATTTTAATAAATCTTTGTAATTGTAATCATTTTCATGAAAATTATTTTTGCTGTTCTTATATAGGTCTCCGCAGGGTTTCTGAAAGAGTCTGTATTCTGTCCGAGCGCCTTCTATAGGCTCCGCAGGTCTCTGAGTTAGCCTCATCAGGCTCCGCAACACAGTTTTTTAAAGATTTTTAAATGATTGTTTTTAATCATCTTAACGATTATTGTAATGATTATATTTTTAATTTTTCATTCCGACGAAAAGCCGGATACCAGAAGTATTCACTTCTTGCATGTGTGAAGAACACACACACAGGTTTTTTTTTAAATTGTCCATCGTATCCCTAACAGTTAAAAAAATCATTGAAAAATCATTTGTTAAGTAAATAGTACCAAGTAATTTTTATTTACGTTTTAAATATTTTTATAATAAATTATAGTACTTTTGTCACAACTTTAATTAAAAAAAAAAATTAAAGGAAAGAAGGTATGTAATAATTTATTGATTAAAAAGTCGGAAAATACTCGAATATTCATATCTCGAAAAATTTTGCATTTAAAAAAAATATGCGACACGTACGTTATCTCGTCAGGAACTAACGATATGGAAAATTTGATTTCTTAGAGGTGACTGATCTATATATATACACGCGACGAGTTAGGTTTCGGTGCAGAGACCATCATGTACACGAGGACTGCCTATGCCTTGGACTCTCATGGCTACCCCTCCCGCCGCCCGGGCCTCGGAACTTGCCGTCGCTAGACCCGCGTTGCATAAAAACTTAAATTGCTATATTTCGGTCATTTTTTTATCAAATGATATAAAACAAAGTCCAAAATGTGCATATTTCCATGTAGCATCAACGCGACGAGAAACATCGTGCTACCATGAAAATTGGATCATTTTTATAAAAAAAAAAGCGGTTGCGCTTTCGACATTAAAAAAAAACTGAGTCTCAGGTACCCCGCACCATCATTCTGGAGCTCACCTCCAAATTTCAACCCGATCGGATGATTAGTGCCGGAGAATTTAGGGATTTCGTTTTCGAGTTGCCGCCGAGTTTTTCGGTCTCGGCGAGCATGGAGCGAACGCTCTACAGTGCGTAGCGAGGCCCTTACCTACGATTCGCACTGTACTCATTTCATGAGAGCGCCGGTGGGCGAGGGGGCTGGGAGGGGTAGCTACGAGGTATAGGCACGACTCGCGCCTATACCTCACGCCTAACGCGCGACGCATTATATTAGGTCTCCGTGCAGGGCAAAGTCCAACGGGTACACGTGGCGCGGCTATGCCTTGCTCTCTCGCGGCAGCCCCTTCCGTCGCGCGGGCCACAGCACTTACCGACCTCGTGAGAATGTTGCGTCAGCGCTTCGCGCGGAATTTCGTCACACTATTTTCTCGTAGCGCTGACAAAAATCTCGCTTTTTTCTTTCATGAAACGGCATCCCTATTTTTGAAGCCAATTTTGCATCAAATTTAACGAAACAAAGCTCAAAATGTGCGTTTGTTAATGCTCTAGTGCGTGAGAGTCGGGAAATTTCGATCGAATCGGTGCACTATGAAGAATTGTCTCATTTCTCCAATGATAAGTCGAATCTGCAAAATTTTTTTCAAAATTTCGAAAAAACGCGACTCTCATGTACCGTGTGCCATAATTATCTATGTACTAGCCAAATTTTAACCCGATCATTTGCTCAGTGCTCGTACAAATAGGGATGCCGTTTTCGAAGCGCCCGTCGGCTGTTACACTGCCTCTTAATGCCCTGGTGTTGCTGCTGCTGCTGCTGCCGCTGCTGCTGCTGCTGCTGCTGCTGCGTTTCCTCGTCACCCCTTCCCGTTTCATCTTCATTTTTCTCTATCCCTCTTACTCTCGTTCTCACAATCGTAGTTCTCCGTAGCGGTGAAATACTTCTACACCCCTTTTCGTCCTTTCACCCTCTCACTGTATCTCTCTCCCTCTCTCTCTCGCTCTCTCTTGCCACGCTCACTTGACGCCGGGATAAAAGAAATACACGGCTAAAGCTTTCAGGAAGATAGAGAGCCTCTGCTTTGACTCACACACACATACACGCACATACGTGCCGATGCATCCACGCATATACCTAGCCGCGTGTATATACATATATAAAATATATACATGTACATATCACATCGGATGAGCTTTGACTACTTGTTACATCGTGCTTTTGATTCTATCCAGACGCACGCGCCATTCACACCACCAGTACGACCTTCGCAATTTATGTGATAATAGAACATGTAACGATTTCAGGAACCATTCCAGCAGGTACTCCACATCTGGTCAATCAAAACTTCGGAAAATCTTTGTATTGAGACGTCGGAATAAAAAATTGATCGTAAGTGTAACGGTGAAATGATTTACAGACATTAAACAGTCTCCGATTGAGTAGGAAGAATGAAGATGCGTATATTTTGTATGGGATGAAGAGGATTTAGAATAACAGCTTTCCGCGAATATAATAGAACACGATGTCGTTTGCAGAAATTATTTTACGGTTATGGTGTATGGCGCTATGGACAATTTCGACCTCGATTAACCGACTCAATGATAGCAGTGATGTTGCATTCTGGTACATTACATTATATTTGTATGAGTGAAATATAATATATACGAGTATATATCGTGAGGACGATCCGGATGATACTTCTCGAATGTGCCGAGAAACGAAATTCTAGATGAGTCAAATATAAGATGTAAATTGAACCAAATAAAATCTGTTTGAACGATGTAAAATCGATTTGTATGTAACGAAGGTACTTAAGCCGAATAGAATCTACTAAAAGAGTACAGTTACTTGGGTTGAAAGTAAAACGTTTTTCATATGGGTTGCAAATTGTGCGATTGCGAGCATTACGTACAACGTATATAATTCGAGAAGACTGTACTCGGTTCCAAGCGATTCGGTATCATCAAAATAGAACTCGATTTGATGAAAATCAATACATTTGTCTCAACGTGGTACTGCAATAACGGAACGTTATAATCTTCTTATTTTAGCGTACACACAATTGTCGCAAATTATCACAGATCATCTAGAAAGTCATGCCAATTCTGATGGACTCCCCTTAAAAACTGCCAAATTTTTCCAATGCTAAAATCAATGTAAAATTACTGCGATATGATTCGAGTAGCATAAAGTTACGAACGGTAAAAACGATACTTCATCATCGGAATGAAATGTACAAAATATCCCGTTTGTGTAGAAAATTATACAGAAGAGTCTATATTTTTTTCGTAGACTCCAATGTGTGGATTCGAAACAAGTGCGACAAGTGAAAGCGCCCCTGGCTCAAAAATCGCGGGAACGATGGCTCCTCGAACCGTCATTGTCAAAAGGCCTCAACTATTTATAGAAACGTAATAAAATTATTACTTTCGGGATCGCCAAAAAACGTTACATTTTGTACTACCATTCTTAGTCTCCAGGATTAGATTAACATTTGTTTAACACCCGACATTTTCCATAGAGGGTTGAAAAAATGCGCAGTCGTTGTGTCTACTGGATTAGACCAGAAGCACGAGGAGGTAGAAGCCTCAACTCAAGTCTAGAGTGACAAACTATTCAGATTGCTAACTATCAGATTGTTGACCCGTCAGCATATAATGCTCTTAATGTTAAATTGTTCATTGCGTTTGGTGAAGATAACTAAAGAACGAGTATTATAAGTAGCTCGTAAGGTTGCAATTGTAAGGTATCGGCTAGAGTAGCACCTGCAGCGGAGAGTATTTGTGAGGATTGAATTTCGATCTGGATTACCGTGCAGTGGATGTGTCGTATATCACTACTATTTCTTATTTTTCTTTTTCTTCTTTCTCCATCACTGAATAAAACTATATCGTGAATTATCTACAGTCGCTCGTACAGTAACTTGAGACAAGTGCCTACATTGCCGACTGAATGACAACGGGTGACCAAGTTCTGTTGCTTCATCCATGACATTTCGGGGATTTTCCGAGTCAACATCTTCAGACGCTCGAAACATATCGAAGCTACTTCCAGAGTAAAGCGAATCAAGCGGTTTATTGAGCAGTGAAGCGACGGCTGACGCAAGTCCAAATTAGCCGGGAATTAAACTTCAGGTTCAAAAGGAGGTTGCGGAATCTATAAAAGAATCTGTACAACCTCCGAGAGAGCCTATTGCACCGCTGATGAGACAAAGCATGGAGGCAGTTCTCCATGACAGCAAATCTACAACTAAGATCGTAATGCAATCAATGGATCCCGGCGTCTTAAGCCCCACAAAGAAAATTCGTTCTGGACCATTCTGGACCGAAGAGAGGTACGAATTATGACACAGGTTAGACCAGATTTCATATATTTTTTACTCGAGTACTTAACAATTTATAACCCATCGAGGATGCACGGAAGAGCTTTTTTCATTGCTCTTGATGAAGTCCTCAACGATTGATGAAGTCGATGATAAACTTTAGCTTCGAATATCGACGATTAGCACGGTTGGTCCAGATCAGCAAATTTAATAACTAGATCGTCTATGATATACGAATGTACGGATACGGTTACGAATACGGATGTTTAAATATATTTCCTATATGTATTTATCGCAATCTATGCTCCGTATTCATTTAGAAATATCTTCTATCAAGTCAGCTATCTGTGGTTCGTGTGTCAGGTCAGTAAACTGCAACAAAAAACTAAAAGAGTGCCTAAAGTTGGGAGATATTGTAAAAAATGGTACGGAGATAATGCACCACGATTTTGATGACATATTGCCAGAAATTGGACAATAAAAGTTTTAACATTTTGTGAAATCTGCAGAGGACCATTTTTATGTATAATCTGATTTCATTATATTCATCAAAAATGTGTTTGTTTTGGATAAAATAATATTTGGGTACGTTTTTTTAAGAGCACCAAATTTGTTAATGTCTATATCGTCTACTTTGCTCTCTCTCTCTGGTCCAGCAATTGATTGATCATGTATGGGTTCTCCTCTCCTCTTATTCCTTGGCTATTAAAAATCAAATGGCGCTCAAAACGATCGTTTAATTAAAATATCATAGAGCCCCACCACCCGTAGGACCATAACCACGTTGGATGAAAGGGAATAAAATCTCTCTCTCTCTCTCTCTTTCTCTCTCTCAACATAATGCATACGATATGAATAAACTAAAAAGTTAATAGCCAGTAAAAAATCGGAAGTGGTCAAACTACAAAGATTATGAGAAGTGTCGCAGTATTTCGTGATAATGAACGATAATATTAAATGATTATTGTTGTATCTGATAAGCTGCCTTAATGGTATACGCTTGGTGATTAATGTTCACTATTAGTTCAACCAAACCAAATAAATCTTTGTCGAAGAAGCATTGGTAATGAACGAAATCACGACGAATTAATGTGGAAATGTCAATTTCACCAACAACAACGACAAATGTGTCTCACTAACCTGAACATAAGAATATTGGTTCGGTGATCGAACTTTGACACAAATGTGCCTGTACCCAACTGAATACGCACCAGATTCCCGTTATAAATTATTATTTTTAGAATCTTTTGAATTCCAATCGATCGAACGTTCGTAAACAGATTATAGTAAATGTTTAGGGTATCGTACTTACGTACCTAAAACGACCTTATGTAGCGAAGAATAAAAATACGACGTTTAAGATTTTTTCCGATAATTTATTCATGATATATTAAATAGTTTGTCGAACGAGTATTCGGTTGCGTTTCTTCCCAATTATAATACGTATATATTTCAATTGTCAATTATATAATTTACTCAGATTTTCTAGTATAAGTAATAGATATGATAAATTGAGAACCGACGCTCTATTTTAAGACAGCGAGGTATTTTGCTTATGGAGTAACGTTACTTTATTATTCTTGAAAAATCATGTTATTTTTCCTTTACATGATACCATAAGGTTTTATAAATAACGCACAATAGGTTACAACGGGAGAAACGTTTAATAACCTGTTTCATAAAACGAACAGTGACCGAAACATAACTGCAACAGATTTTTATCGATTGCTTACATTTTTTTAATGTACACTCACAAGCACATACTTCAGAGAAGTACGTGTGAATTTTATGTTCTGTTATAGAGTTTTTTTTAATAAACAAATTTTCACATAATTTTTCTACTAAAAGTTAAACCTTTTTTAAACGTGTACCATTATTACAAGAAGCGACAAATAGTTGACTTTTCGTTCCTAGTCAAACGTTGGGGGAGGGAAGGGGGTGATATCCCCCCGACCTCAGAACAACCTCGGCGATAAGTGGTTTCGATTTTACAGTTCTGGCAGCGCCATTTTGAAATAAAAGATACAAAAAGTTTTTTGTATACACTCTAAAGCATATTATGCGATAAGGCTTTTCAAATGGATTGCGCATGCCTTTCATTATGCTCCTTTGAAAGACTGTTAAAATGAGGCTTTATCCAACGCTAAGAGTGTATTTCCTCAGTAACTCCAAACAATACGTCTCGTGTGCGGTAAGAATATGTATTTTTCACGATAATATGTAGAATTATTTGTAATTCAGTGCCATGGTATGTGTGCTACTAGTTTTAATTGGGGCTTTACATTGTGAAAACTTTACCATAGTCATTTAAATAACTGCATGCTTTTGGTAAAATCGACCTTGTTTTCAACATCTGACCATTCTGTAAACGATCCGTATAAACAAATTTTGATTGTAATGTGTTTCAAACCATTTCAATCGTGGAAAAATTTATATTTCCGAGGCGAAACAATAATTGAACTATTTTATTCAAATATGGTATTCGTGGAGAGTGTTATATTTATCGTCTCAAGCAAATTGTATATGTGGAAATTAAAAGAGATCGCACAGACGCCCGGAGCGATAGACAATTGACAGTTGAGAAGAGGACACAGATATACGCAAATGTTCATAAAGAGATTGAAGATTTACATCTATATTTCATTTTAGACATATGTTTATTCTTCACATTTACCCATTAAAATTCTATAATTCATCCTACATATATGTATATTCTCGGAGCATAAAGAATTTCGTGAAATATGAAATTCTTTAGTAATTTACAAAAAAAACGCAGGAAACGAAAATGTTTTCTTGGTCAAGTTGTCAGCAAAGTTTGAACTGGTTATTTAAATTGTTTTACAAATGTAACTATTTTTTTTAAGTAATTTCGAAGCCACTCGAAACATTTTGAGCATTCACCCAAAACGGTTTTAAAACATTGATCAACGAGAAATTTTACAACGTAAGTATTTACATTTATCTAAAAGCTCCTTAGATATTTTAAAAAACATTAAACGAAAAAAGCTAGGCGAAGATTTTTTTTTCGCAAAGATGCAATAAATATTGAAAACTGTAACATTCAATATGCGTGAAATGATACATAAAGTAATTGTAGATCTTCATTAATTATAACAACATTTTATCCATTATTTCATGGGAAGGTTGGGAGACGTGTCCTGTCCATCACAAGTGAAAGTCGTACTATACGCGTAAACAGTTGTTTGTATACAGGATACCTACATCTCCCTACGGTAATCTAATGGACAAACTGTTATTGTATTTAATGAAGAATTATAATTGTGTTATTAATTATTTTATGCTTTTTAACGTTATTGTTAAATGTTTTTATTTATTATTGTGATAGTAACTGTAGTCGGAAGATGGTTTAAAATTTGGTTCCCTTCTTTTAATGATATAAACTGGGTTTTAAACATGGCAGCCGAATAAAGAATTCGGTAGTGGAAGGCTTGACGACTGATGGTGGAATGAACTATATATCCATTTCTCCATCGGTCATTACTGAAGCGTTGCCTTACTTGCCATCAGAGTCAGATTAATGAAACCTGACGCCCCAACAAACTATGTATCAAACATAAGGTACATGCGATGGCAACGACGAGTCAGCATTTGCACCTCTTACACCTGCACCTCTACAAAAGAAATCTTATATTATCACTATGCCCGTGGCTAAAGTGTTCATCTCTATACAAAACAGAAAGAGAAATTAAGAAACATAAACAATCATTATATTTCCGTTAATCTGCAGAATGCAATAACTTGACGAAAAACGCGAATCAAAATTTGCAAAATGTCAAAAAAGTTATTTAAACTCGATTTGTCGAACAGTGCAGTATGATGAGGATACGTAACGTCAGTATCGTTCGAAAGTTCAGTGGACGAGTCGGTAAGTATACTTATTACATACGAACTCTTATAACTTGGAAGGATTCATTTTAGTCTATTCCTCGTTCTATTTTTGTTCGCTGGTTCAACGTACATGAATCCCTGTTACTCCAACCTGCGTAACGTACTGCGAGAATGTTCATTTGCGGTTGACAAAATAACATACCATTTTCTCACTGTTTTAGGTGTTTGTTATTCTTACGCGTACGTGAATAGGCGCGTGGTTCTTCAAGTTGTGAATGTTTTGTGTATCGAGAAAGAAATACAAGTGGTTCGGCGGTATAGGTGACCTCGGAACGACTTTCATTGCACACATGGCATGTATTTGGCACAATGTCAATATTATGAATCTGCGCGACTATCGTATGTCTCATTCCCGGAATTTTCATGGTATACAAACAGGTCATCAGATGAAATCTTCTAAGTCCTCCTTTTGAAAAGCCTCTGCAAATCTCTTTTCTTTCTTCCTCTGTCTGATTATAAATTGCGAAGGAAAATGATTTTTTAATGACATAGCCGGTTCTTTTACTATTATACTAATCAACCGCGGAGATGTCATCAACCATTCGTGTATCATGTATTTACACTCATATTACGTATTCCCATCATTATGGAAACGTACACAAATTAAGGAACAGCTCTTTCAATGATGACCATAATCTCGAACCTATTGTTGATCAACATTGATCAACACTGTTTTGAGATGCGCGATTATTCTAGAAATGCTGCAGATCCTGAGTCCGCTTCTCTTTACCCTTATTGTTAGAGAAGCAATGAGTCCTACGCACAATGTACCGAACGGGTGAACGCTCCAAAATATATCTGGCAGTGAAAGAATGGCAGTGGCTAAGGAAGGCTTCACACCTGTATTCGTATCTATATATATGTACATGTGCAAAAAAAACCTGACGGGCTTCGAGTCGGCGTTGCACCCTGCTCTTTGCATTTATACTGCTTCGTTCGTCGAGCCATATCAGGTCTGAAGACTCTTACGCGTATTCAGCATTTGGCTTACACCCAGATACTATTCAAGACGATAAATGAAGCTGGCGGGAAAAATGCATCGCGTACACTCTTCCTTGCAGCGGAGATATTTCTTCCTAGTATGGATAATGATGATAAAAACGCTGCGAAGCGATGTCGAAAATTCTTTAAAGTTAGTCTCGCTCTTATCTGTATACAAATTTGTTCAAGACTCAAATTTTCCATTTCTTCTTTTCAGATTTCATTGTCTATGCTCTCCGTATTTCTAAGCCAGACACGATGAATCGAGGTTAGTTACAAGAGAATTTGAATATACCTGTTCTAACAATAACTTCGTTTAATAAACTGAATTATTAATGATATCTTTGGTATGATAAATACGAAGTGCTGGGCACGATAATGTTGAATTATTGGAAATTTATATTTTTTCGTTCGAAAATAAATAGTACGCGGTGTATTATTACTTTCTATTAGCGGATCTTTTAAACCTATATAGGTATCAAAAATAGTGACATTAAACAATCCTGAATTATGGTAAAGGACGCCTCGAATGTAGTTTTCGTTCATTTTTAAGCATATCTATTATACCTACGTTTTTCCCATGTACACCCTTGCGGGGTTTTACTTTTTCTCCTTACTTCTTCCAGCAACACATTTCCAACTCCTCTGTTCTTCTTGTGGACCTACAGTTTTTCTTAGGTGGGTTCCGAACCACCGAGTGCACAGAAAAAGGACATAGCAAAATTCCATTGCTGCCGGCGGGAATCGAACCCCGGCCCACTGCGTGTGAGCCGCGAACGTTACCACTGTGCTACCCTCTGCCCCTTTAAGCATATATATTTTAATGTGAAAACTTGGCGTCAAAGTGTAAGGATGTCATCCGATGATACGGCCAACAACATCCTATTAGAAATGGCAAACGCCATTTCGTTACGACGGCCGTCAAACCGAAAATTCCAGTAAATTTTGATTTGTCGTCAACGCGATAATGATTTCCATTAGACTTTAACCTTTAATTGGGGTTAGTGGTGGTGAACTAAGGGATATTAGATAACTTGTACAAATATATCATTACATCACAAGACCGGTGGCCACACTAAACATTCCGTTCGGATGGCGTCCGTCACCGGTGACTGACAGTACACTTTTTGTTCAGGCAGTGTCGATCACCGGTGATTGACACTACACTTCACGTTCAGGCACTGTGAGTCACTGGTGCCTGACACTTGTTGTTCAGGCAGAGTCGGACACCGGGGGTTGACAGTATCCTGTCGTCCAGACAGCGTCGGTTATCGGTGATTGACCCTACACTTTTTCCGTTCAGGCTGTGTCGATTACTGTTGAGTGGCCATATGTAATTTAAGAATTTGGCAATCATTAAAGAATATACCCAAATACTATTAGCTAACAACATTTTTAATAAATATGACGAAAATACGGTATATACAAAAATGGCGGTCCTGTGCAGGTTTCACATAATGTTAGAACTTTTTTTTGTCAAATTTAGGGCAGTATGTCGTCCAGATCGCGTTGCATCATCTCTGCAGTATTGTGTACGATATATGTGAAGTTCAGACACTATTCTCGGTATTTGTTGCAGTTTGCGACCAGATATTTAAGGTTTGCGAGACTAACACAGGAAGCTTAAGAAATTGAACTACGGCAGGACTCCATTGTGACGGCGAGAAAAATAAGTATTCTTTCATAATATTTTTTAATTCACTTAATAGTTTTTCGGCTCAATTAAAGTTATGTTATTCCGTATATATTAAAGTAGATTCAAGTAAATTTTCATTGAACAAAAATAATAGTCTAAGTACAATAAATTATCCTCGAAACCACATTCTTCGAACGTATTTTCACGTAAAATATTTTCATTCAAGATGCTTAAAGAAATAGTAATTTGCAAAAATCAAAAGCACGGCTATGCTCTACGATAGCTATTAGAATTGCAAAACACTTCCAGCAAAATTTTTACATATCCGACTATTATTGCTCGAGTTATCATTTGCACCAGTTTGAAAAACATAGTTTTGAAAAAAATTTATTGTACCCCCACCACATTCTCCCCGATGAGAGTACTAAGACTCGAACAGGAAGGAAAAAAGAAGAAAAAGAGTTTATTGAGCGCACGGCACCACATCAAGGATTACTTATTGGTAGGAGATGACGACACCACGAACGAATTAGAAAAGCAACGAGTCAGGAAAACTGGCTATAAAAGGCGGCGAAATTAACGAAAGGACAACTTTGGCTCACTATTCAGTGAAGCGTCAGTTGTCTAACCCTGAGGATCAAGGAGGAAAGACTCTACTCGAGATAGGCGAGGAGCGTATAGCGTGGTCTACAAGAAGCAGGGCAGACCAGCGAGACTACAATTCCAGAGACAACTGTTTCGGAAACTACAGTCCTGCATAGAGCAGAAGCGAAGGAGGATCATCGATCAGGGATCGATCATTTTTTGAATCACCGGTACGAAGGAAAGACGGACTGTTCAAGCGTCAACAGAGCAGCGCGAAAACCGAAGTGTGCAAAGGGCGTTGTCGTGTTTATGTTGTCTTCGACGAGATAAGCAGTACAGTGCAGGAGGATTTACCCAGACCACTCACCTTACAACTGTCAACCAACGTACGTAGCGGACAAGGACCGTAAGAAGAGGAACTAAAGAAAGAAGGATGAGATTTAGAAGGAAATTTCGTGGTTATTAAATTTGTTAATCCAAACCTAAGAAGAAAATTTGGAAAACCAGTTTACGTAGCCTATATAAAAAAAAATAAAAATTTTGTTATGTTATAACTCATCTCTCACCGCAAGCCACCTTCCAAAAATAACATATCCGTCGTTCCCTAACCTAAAATAAATTATATTGAAACTTAAACCGTTTCAATACGCGGAACTAAATCCGTACTCCCGCATCATTCTAGTCGGGTGCCTTAGCCTTACGGCTGCTTCGAAAATAAATGTAGATAGTGGTAAAAATGCATTTCGTGCATTTTCTTCTGATGATTTCTTCTAATCGGGAGCTCGTACATGGGAGCTCGTTCAGTCCATTTTCCGATCCCTACTCCCGATCCCATCCCCGCCTATTGTTAGAAAGTGTGATTTTTCTATTAATTTGAAGGGGCCATTTTCACTATCGATTTGGAAATGTGATTTTTCTAATACCTTGAAAGGGTGAACTAATTAATTAATTGGCAAGTTATCGACCGAATGGTATTACGCGCTACTACACCCTACGACTGACGTAAATTATTTTGTGAGAAAAAGCTTTATAGGGGTTTTATTTAACTATAGGAAAATGCGAAACCTGACCTAGCATTGGGTGAAGGATGAACGATCGTTCGCGCTTTCAACGTAAATATTATAGTGCCACGCAGTGAGTTCGCTGAGTTCCTAGAACGGCTGGTGAATATTACATTTTTCGCGCCGATGACATGGGGTGAAAATTACATTGTCGCATTTTAGACTATGAGCGAGCGTTAAAATATCGTGTGCTACGCTGAGTCGAGGATTAACTTCGGTTGTGATCAGACGGGATACGGAAATAGACTAGAGACATCGTATTTTCGACAAGTTCTCAGCGTTACGGTATAATCTTCAATATGGTAAATATCATAGTTTAAACTCGGTACAGTGTTCATTTACTGTTACTAACCTTTTGCGTTTTTACATTGGATTGTGCATAATTTTTTTCGAGATTACCTAATTGCATAATTTAAGCCGCCAGTTATATAATAATGACAGGCCCAACAGATCTGATGCATTCGCAAATAGATAACGGGGTTGGTATTAATATAACATATAGACCAATGTGGTGACCCAGTGCTCCTCTTCGCTTAAAATTAATCAATTTTCTTACGTACATAATTCGTTAAACTAATTTTTTTTTAAATATTCCTTCCGGCAATTGATAAATTTATTATTTTATTGAGGTACATATATATAATTTTATTTACTCACTTCTAAATGAATATTCGCAACTAATATAGACTTGGGGGTATTAATTGGGGGTAGTCTTTATAAACGAGGTTTGATCAAAATTATAGATTCTTTTTATTCGGCCGCATATTTCGAAGTCTCGTGATTTTACTCAGATTTCACGAATGTCCGTAGGGTGGAATAATTGGTGCCGAATAATTTTACAACTCCATTCTGGAGGATGCGCTATAACGTTTTGAATATCTTTTGAAACATAGATAAGTACCTACGTAAATCATTGGAAGCCAGAGTTCCGAGTTTTACAGCGCTACAACAAAAGAACCGAGACGTCTGATTGTGAGTGCATGAATGTATTTTTCTTTTTGTTGCTTTGAAGTGAAAATATTTTTGAACTAGACCGGCAAAATACATGTTTGATGGAACTTTACTTATTGCCTTTTTGTAACGTCTGCAGATTCCATTTCGAGAATAGCTCGAAAAGTGTAAAAAGTGAAGACAAAATACATTTGGAGTATTCGCGGGAAGTTCTCGAAATAATATTGTGAATGAAATTATAGCTATATAGAAATATAGCGAAAGAGCAGAGGAAATCACTGCAACCTTCTCTAGGTAACTATCGGGGACATTCTATGTTCCTCTTATAAGAAAAACTTCTCCTTTGTCGACTGTAAATACCTGAGGAAAACTACTGTGGCAGTATAATTACATTCTTCAAAAGCTACTAGGAATTTTATGACAAAGGCACTACAAAATTTGTCAACGTAACGCTAGAAGATCGTATGGTTCCACATTTCTATTAAATATAAAATAATTTCAGCATGTACATCGAATACCGACTCCGAGAAGTTACAGTTTCTCCAATAGTCTCGAGTCGTGGTCGCAAATCGTTCCATATGGAAGTGAAACATATGAAAGCCGAATTAATATTTTTTTTAAATTAGCCGTTGGTTACGTAATTTTTGGTTGTGAATGTGTGAACGAGTGAGGATAGTTGGTAAATAATATTTCTTGTAGCTACGATTAAGCACTGGATAAACTAACTCGCAAACTTTCTTACTTCATTGATTTCAAATGAGCAAGTTAGAAATTATAATAGCCACCGCGAAGCGTTATTCGAAAAAGGACTTTCACGCAACTGCAGATAACTTCATATTTTTTAATGACATTTCTGCATATCATTGTTTGGATGTCATATAGTGATTTAATAAAAAATGTATACTAAAATAAATACTCAAAGTCATTAAGATAGTGGGTAGCACAGTGTTAACGTTCGCGGCTGACACCCAGTGGGCCGGGGTTCGATTCTCGCCGGCACCAACCGAATTTTTCTATGTGATTTTTCTGAGCTCTCGGTGGTTTGGAACCCACCTAAGAAAAACTGTAGGTCTACAGCAAAAACAGAGCTGTTTGAAACGTGTTGGAAGAAGTAAGGAGAAAGTGTAAAACGCCGCACATGGGAAAAATGTATAACACTACTACTACTACTACTCATAGTCATTAACAAAAAAACTCAAAGAATGTTTGTTTCTTATTCTTCAACTACCCTTAATCCCTTAATATGTGAAAAGAAAAATAGTTACGATACGATATCGATTGTTTTGAAGAGCGCCATTTTTTAACCTCGACGACCGATGCACACGTATGAGCACATGAGAAACAAAACAGAGTTACACAACCCGAGAAACGGGAGATAGCTTGCCGAGTCGAGGATGTGAGTATATGTATAACTATGGGGAGCTGACCAGTATGTCCGACACGCTCCAACTTCTCCGGTAGCGTCGTGTTTTCTGTTTACGCGAGGAAAACCTCCAATGGATTCCTCCGTAACCCCCTCCTGCCCTCACCATTGTACATTGGGCCTAACCCTTTGGTGAGGATTACACAGAAACATTGAAATATTATAGAATGCCCAACACCAAATAGAATAATATATTTTTAAACAAAACATCAATATCTAATATCTCGTTTTATTGAAAAAATATTTTTAATCAGATCTAGAATTTGGGGTTATATTTGTATGTATCGCCTTAATTACCTATCGACAGACACCATTAATAATATTCTAACTATTTTTGATTCGATAAATTAAGTTTATAAGCATTCGGTGTTATAATGATTATTACCCTCCGTTCCCTTTGAACGACTTTCTGTAAAATGTTATGAAGTAACAAAATAATATGTAGATTTTGATTCCCACGTGTAACTCCAAACACTACAAGTATATCTCGCCCGGTTTCTTCAACTTTACCTATTTTGCACCTCAACATTGCAGTGGTAAAAAGCAGCAAAGGCAGAGAAAGAGAGGAACAGAGAGAGATTTATTGCTTGATTTGTATTAATGCCTTGGTTGTACCTTGAGGCAAATGGAGATCGAAGAGAGTTGTACAAAATTAATTTAAACAAAATGGTAAATGAGGGATAAAAGAAAGTTAAATGTAAAAATAATAACAACGGTAAGAAATCAAAATCAAAATAAGAATAAAATAAAAATCTTAATATAAAAAAGAAACAAGGCAAATAAAAATAGAGATTTGAAGATAAATAAAATCTCTTCATAACTACTCAAGCACTTTAGTAAAATTGCTCACAATAAGTCGAAAACGAGAATAAGTAATCGAAGAAACAATTATAATAAAATAAACTAGAGAGACTACCTATATAACTAAGCGGTAGCTAAAAGGCGTCGATATAAAAACAGAAATTGAAACCAATACTGTGGCAGGAATAAATAAACGTGAAGACTAACGTCGTTATATCTTCTCACGCAAAATAACGTAAGTGTGCAGGTATCTTTTGAACAAATTTAAGCTACTCGCAGACGCTACCGTGAGCGGGTCGAATACCAAAAGTAGATCGCCGATAAGACAAGCGAGTTGCGATACGGCGCAGTGCGGGGAGATGAAGCATGGAAGATGCTAGAAGTGGCCGGCGATTGTCGTAAACGATATTAGATGTTTATGAACGGACGAACAATTTGGAGAGGTATGACGGGGTCTGGCCATAGAACATCTCATAAACAGCGATTCTGAGGAAGTATCGGCGCCTGAAATTTACCGTAAGCCCGTGGAGCCTTTACCGATAAGATCATATATGTATATCACGCCTAAGGTCAAATATGAATCGGATCTCAAAGTTAATAAGCCTTTGGATAAGAAGGTTTATTTGCTCAGATAGAGCATTATACACTAAGACACAACAGTTAACGAGAGGAAACATGAGTGATCTGACTGAGAAGACCAACTCTAATGAGAGAGAAGCTCGATTGTTCTTAGGCCTATGTAATTAAAATTTCATTCATCTAGATATACCTACGACGTAACTACGTTATATTAAATTCGAACTCATAATGACCCGAAGGACGGGCGCTTCGTTGACATAGGGGATGGTGACATTGATTTTGATCGGCTCCAGTTCGTCAAAGTTCACCCAAATGATGAACGTGCCGCTACCTTATATAAGGATTTTTTACTTTACTAAATTCAAGTGTAAACCATTATTCTCAGCATACCTAGCAATGACGCTAACGTCGTGTGATGCACCTGCCAAGCATGAGGCGAGTTTATATGAGGGACAACTAGTGTATATTTGCACGACTTCAGCAAAGATCATATGGTATGGAAGGTTCAGGATGGCAGATATGTCGTTGATAAAAAGAGTAAAAAGCACTGACCTCTGTGGCACACCCGACGTCGTAGTTGGCCACTTGGATCGATTACCATAGTGGTGGATGTTTAAGGTCTGCCCGTGAGGTTTGACAACAACCATCTCAAAATATTGGTAGAGAAGCCAACTTTGTTTAACTTCAAAAGAAGGAAAGCATACGGTACGGTATCGAGGGCCTTACTGAAGTCGCACAGAATAAAAATATTACTTCGCATTAGCCACGGTTATCGTGGCAAATGCGCCAGGCGAGTTTTAAAATATCAGATTCATTAAGGATACAGAGAGGCGGAGGTCGGGCTGGTCGTCGGGGATTTATATTCACGGCGCTTAGCGATATTGTAGAATGATTCCAGATCTGAGTACTTTTTAAGTTGACAATGAGTGGTTGAGTGGGTAGCATAACAGCACTAATGTAATTATCACGATCACTAATAGCTTTCAGCATTTTCTTATTCAGACATGGAATAGTAACTAAAACCATCAGCTACTAAATCCGATATGCCTAAAGAAGATCTTCATAATGATACCTCCTACCAACGTGCGCTCAGCTAAAGCATGCGAACTGCTAGATTGTGAAGACGAATTTCCAACTTTGGCAAACTGAGTTCTAAGGATAGAAGTTTCCCTCCTAATCTCAGATAATTCATTTTTGGTGGCATCAAGCTCAGTTTCAAGAACGAGGATACGACTGTTCATTTTTATTTAATATTCGACTTACCAAGGGCTACTTTAAATTCCGCCATGTTATATCGAACACTAGCCAGAGATACTTGTATTGCGTCCAGTTTATTAGTAGATTCTGAACTGTTTACTTGGAGATTACGCATTATGTCTTCCAGTGACAAGGGCTTGGATGACCATGACCCGATACCCACCAATGGAAGGCCAATATCGATCAAAGAAGATGGCGGCGTGCGAATAGAGACTACCGAACGCTGCATAGCATACAAATAGCAGTGAAAATCATCCTTTCTAAACTTATGAGGAGAGTCTATGCCAAATTTCTGAATAGCGCAACTAACATGAAAGATTGCAATTGATCACCCCAATCAAGTAGCAGAATCGCTAGCGCCCATAATTTTATTGTAGATATTGGATCGAGGTACCACATGTGCAAAACGATGGAGGCAAGAATTGGACAAAATCTGATGACACCTGTACGTATAAAACGATGAATGAAAGCAGAACTTAAACATGGCCGGAATGATGGTATCAGAAGGCGTTAGTGAATAAGTAGAGTCAGTAACTGCAGTTGTGATGATGCTCGCAATGATTGAGACGCTGCACAGTAGATGACGCGGTGGTCTTAAGAAGGAATCAGTAAGATGGCCTTGCCAAACCCAAATTGGCAGAGACGTCAATGAGTAGCGTTATGGGCGTAGATCAGCGAAGGAGGCGATGAGATGTAAATCGTATGCGCTTCCGGTTGAAGGTTATGTAATCGGAGCCAATGATAATAGCGAAGGGAAACCCATAAATGCCAATTTGAGGTTATACAATAGCAGTACTTTCCACCTACGATACTTGTACAGTGAAAACGACGGTGGTGATACACAATATCTCAAGATGGAAAGCTTCATGAGCGCAAACCAAATCTGTAACAAAGACGCCTGTAAGCAAATTTCGAGAGTATCTATAACCCAAATACGCAGAGCCTTAAGAAATGATGATGTTCGTACTCACCGATTCGAAGAGTAAGTTGGGACAGAGAGAGAGAGAGAGAGAGAGAGAGAGAGAGAGAGGAATGGAAACAGTGGAAGAGCACGGGAGAGAGTGAGAAGAAGAGGGAAGGAGCGCGCGGACTTGCAAAGGTAAACTTTGCTACGCTTCCACCCGCGATAAATACCGATGGGTAACTTCAATATATCGTCCTTCATCCTTTAACCCCGGTGGGCGAATTATTGGTCGGATAAAATGTCGAGACGAGACGGAGAGCTCTGAGTCCGAGACAGCAGGGGGAGTCTGAAGCGGGCGGCGGATGGCTTCTGCTCTCTCTCTCTCTCTCTCTCTCTACCTCTCATCCGCCCTCACATACCCTTGCTGTCGTAGACCTGCTGCACGGGATGCAAATCTCGATGGAGCTTTGTCAGCAAATCGATAAGCGATCGATGAACATGTATCACCAGTTCAAGCATAGAGGACCAGAAGAGGCCGTGACAATATAGACCCAGGACAGTATATATAACGCTGACGACGTTGAAGGTAGAAAAAATAAAAGACGCTTAGGAGAGTCGGCGGGGTTGCATGGCTCAAGGAGAAAGGTGTTCATCTACCTTACGCTCTTGTACTGATTGTGCGAAACTTTTTGTCCGGTGAACAGCATGAACCAAAAATACACTAATAGCTTATGCCTTCCCCAACTACTTGGAATGTTCCACTGACAATTCATATCAACCGACTGGTTAAATCTCCATTTGTTCAATGAAATTAATTAATCGATGCGCACTTTTTACCTATTCACGCTCGAGAAAATTTCAAATCGCTGGCCACCAATTTGACCGTACGTCAACAAAGAGTAATGGCATTCTGTTTCGTTAGAAATAAAATAATGTAGCGTTGGAACTAATAGTTTTATTGCAATCCTATTTGGTTGCAAACTTAATCAAATTTATTAATGTAAAAAAAAATTGGTGACGTTCCTTCTCAATGTCATATATGTTTGATGAAAACTAATACAAACAGTACCTAAGTTACAAAAATTTCCTGTTGTATAAAAATGTTCACTATCGTTGCCCCCTATTACAAAGAAGGGTCGAACAACTGTACTCACGTAGCGTCCTATCGCCAGCCAAATATTACATTTGCATAATTTTCTCTTATATAATTACCAGTAATTACCAGTAATCACTTCGTATCCCCTCAGGGGGGATATTTGAGTTATATACTAGATTGATGATGTCCTCTTCAGAAGGGACAATTGAGTGGAAAGGGTTAATCAAGCATTTTTCTCAGTACAATACTTAACCCTCGTTAGGTGAAAAAAATCCTTACAGGCTTTGTGAAACTTAAAGCCTAGGGACAAGATGAGAACAATTGAAGACATTTATTTTACGTCGTTTAAATCTCCTTCGCATTAAAAATTCAAGTGTCAGTGCCTAGTTCCTCCGCACAAGCGTGCTTCATTTCGGCCTTTGTAGTTGCTACACGATCGATATGTGACTAATTCGGGGTGCATACAATTAACCAATGAATTGATCTTTCTCACAAAGCATTTCGAAAACGTACGAAATTTCTATCTGTACTTCAAGTGTATAAGTGACTTATTCGCAAAAGTCGAAAGATTGCCGTGGAGAAAACTAAAACGAGCAAACAATTTGTTCAGACACTTGGGCGTAGCTCGAATAATCACGGAACACCTAGCGTTTGTAATGGATTAGGGGTGGATGGAGTGTACAAGGGAAGAAGAAAATACCTTGCTCGAGCTACTGAGATGATTGATGAGCGAAGGTAAGGAAGAGGAAGAAAATAAGAAGGAGCGAGAGGTCGGGAAAGAGGGAAGAAGGAGCAAGAATCCCAGTATCTCAACTATACGTTGAAACGAATTTGCGCAAAATTTGGCTGTTCGTTTGACTACGTTGTGACATCTTCACCGTCAACCATACAACAAACCCTCCTTTAACCATCTGACCCTTTTTCATCGTGCAAAACACGCTGAGTAATTACTAGTCGTAATTTGTATCTACGCCTCACTTATGAAGACGTAGATTATAGGATAGAGCAAAGATTATAGGATATGCATATTTACTATCGCATATGGAGCGTACCCAACAGGTAGAGATATGCAGGATTTTATAGCTTTTCGGCAAACTGGTGGGCCCTGATTGCCCAGGGAGGAGCTGCTTTTGATTTAGTTCATTGTAAATACGTGACGCCAAAGAAAAGCACACAAGTTCGATGGGACAAAGAACCAGTTTTTACAAATAAAAAATCCGATAGTCAGCAATTGTACTGGCAACAATTCTCCCACAATTGTCCACAAACTACAAGCCCTCTTTTACTAGGGGATGAAACAAAGTCTTTTATAAATTCATACCATAAAGTTTTAACCGACGTTGGAAAACTCGTCGAAGTTTCAACATGGCAAAGAAAAAGGAAAAGAAAAAGCAACAAACGAGAAAAAGTGTTATATCCTCTTCTCTTTGCATTTTCCTGCTCCTCGCGAATAACAGTTTACAAACATGGCCTCGTGGGGGTATATTTTTCTTGTTTCTAGTTTCGTCTCGCTCGTCACGAGGAAGCACGCCTAGCGGGGTAGGTTCCGCCGTTTCATCTTTTCATCCCTTTCGCTCCGGATTGCGTGTTCGCAAACTCCGACCTCGACATCGTTCCTTTTTGATCGCGTATATTATACATACGAGAGGTTCGTACGGCTCGGGCGCGACGTCCCCTCGCACCTCGTTGTTGGACCCACCAGGGCTTGATAGATACGCAGGGGTACGACACACCCCCCACCCACCCCCCATATTCGCGTGGGCGTAGTGACGGTGGTGGCGAGATCTTTTGATTGGGTGGCGATGCATATCTGTCTATGAAAAGATTTCGCGACCAACACCATCGTGTTTAAGAATTCTCAGGTGCGAATTCAAATATTGATCTCAAGGAACGAGGACGCATAGCGTCTGATAACTATATGTATATATAGTTCGTTCCATATTAACCACCAAACTATTCGGCTTGAAATGTGCCGATCGCCTGCGGTTTTTATATTTTATTTCACCCTAAAAATTGATTACCGTGAGTATCTTTTAACTGCATGAGATTTCAAAAAAATCGATATTGAACTGTTTTGGCATAGAGAAATTCATATTGCTCGCTAAACCGCTAACTGGGTAGTTTCAATCAGTAACTCAAGAAGATAAAAATCGTTAAAAATAACGTTCTCATCATAGCTATTCTCTTATCTTTTTTGACTTTTTTGTTTTCAAAAATGAATTTTGTTGAATGTCATACAAATGAAGCTATAATTAAATTCTTTAATTTGTGGCATTTTAAATAATTTTTTTAAGTGAAACTTTCTTTTAGGAAATTTCTGGTACAGTGACATAAAATATGTATAGCGATAATAGCTAAAAATAGCACCTCCCTAGTTAGACACATGTTCAAACTCTTGTTGTTACTTGATTTTTGCCCTGATGAAGATGGGCAGGAACCGTGGAGGTTTAATTTATTTAGGGACGACCGTATTCACTTACGACAGAAACAATTAATTAGCATCTTGACCATAATGAACATAGCAAAATAATAGCATAAAGTATTGCAAGCTCGCTCCAATATGTATGATGCATAATAATAAATAATAACACTGTAGGGTACAAATAACAACTTATATATCTTTATTGTCGATGTGAGAATAAATACAAATGTTTCAGTTATTCATTCACTATTTCATGACGTTTTTAATTTTATAAGCCCGATTATGAAGATTTCTCGTCAAAGGATTTGCCGTCCCGGCAGTTAAAGCTAAAGTCGCATTGGTATCACAATTCTGTTTAGAAACATAATTCTTGTATGATTTGTATAAAGGTGCAAAAAAGACTGAAGTCAATGATCAGCCCACCACGATTTTATAAAAACAGTATGTCCTGGTCAAATCTACTATTGGTCCTTGCAATACTTCTGCAAATTGAGCATGTTTTTCTTTTCTTTATATATGTGGAATGTCTCTGGTACTTATTGTTAACTGCAGTTAAAGGCAATTACCTAAAAATTACAGTTTTCTTGAAATTATGTCGGAAAATCCGGAATACTCTCTTCAATTGAGATCCTTTAGTAGTGGAAATCAATATATTATACTACAAACTTGGGTGATGTCAATCCACCCCCCCCCCCCCTCCCACCTTCGCCCCCGGCGCAAGCAGCCACGAAGGAAGGTGATGACTTTAGCTAAACCAAAAAAGAAATTACACCGGCTTTCGCTTTGAGGAACTTTGAAGTCAAACATTTTTATAAACACTTGAAAGTTGAAGGTGTAAAATTACTGCTGTAAAAAAAATGGATTTTTTTCATGCGTATTGGACTTTTTTACGTAACATAGAGTAGTCGAATGTTTCGTTTTGAGCTCCTCGTGAAAAATGCCGAGCTAAAGATCGATGAAGCAACATCACCGTTGTTATCTATGACATAAATTAAAGGCTCTAGTCTCCGAAAACTCTATGAACCGGCGTGAAGCCGTCAAAATGGAACAAAAAATGTAGACGAACAAAAAATCTAGCGCTCGAAAGGCTTACTGGTTGACAGTGAAATGTTAGCGGACGGATGTCTATATATGAAGGTATGCACGTATTTGCGACTAACAATAAGAGCAGCTCGGTTGCGTCGAAAATAAGCAAAACATTCGCGCTTGCGTTTTCTTCGACGATAAGAGAGATTATGGCTCTGCCATGCTCGAACGGCTTCGGTCCGATTGAAAGAGGATTGCGTTTCGAAGAAGTTAGGACCGGAAGAGGGTGTGTTCGCGGGGGTGTAACGGGCGGAACGAGGGTGGATACTCGATACAGCGCGAGTGTAGCGAGAAACTGTTTGGAATTGTCGTCATGGATGTTGTCCTGATGAATCTTTTTCTTTCTATCGATCTATCCTCCATCATTCTATACGTTTTTCTTCTTGTTCGCATGTACGTCGGCCTCGTCCCTCCACCAGTCAACCAAACCAGACTGCTCGCAACAGTGGAAAGGGGGAGTTTACTTTCCTTTCTCATTATTTTAACCGTTTGGATTTCAGCGATGTAAGCGGTCTCGTGGTCGAACTGCACGAACGTTTTTCCATCAGTCAGTATCTCATAGTTCTAGATACATGAGAAAAAAGAGGAAGAGGATCGTCTTGCTTGACGGCCTTCGTTGCAGATTCTGGATTTATCCTTTTCGTGATAAGCTAACAGCCTTCTCTGGTGCCCGGCGACTCAAACTCCAGTATGAACCAAAGTTTGGAAGTTTTGTGAAAGAAACGTCTGAAACGTATCGCGAGCAGTGTGTACAAGCATTTTGGTAAAATGCTGGCGTAGATGCTCTGACGCGACGAAGAAAAATAATGAACAAAAAACGGACATGAGGCAACGGACGAAGTTGAAAGTGAGTAGAAAAACTATATTTTGACAAATAAAAGTAAAAAAGAAGCGAATGTGTTTTCTTATTTCCATTTTACGCTAAAAATAAAAGTGTTAAATCTATTTATCTTGAGTAACAAATGACAAAGAGATCAGATCCTCAGTTCCCTTATAAGATTAAACTGTACTGGCCGGATAACATATTTACATGGAAGGCATCACCAAATTTGGCATTATTGCGGTTAAGAGATCTGCCGTTTAAAAAATACGCTCGCGTTTGATAACCATGTGAAAAATTTGATTCTTGCATTATTTTATGATTGACAAGCTGGCACGATACAGGTTAAGCAATTAAATGAGATGTGAGTCTGAAATCTAATTAGATAAAAGGTGTATCGTTTACACTGTCCAATCTGTGTAGCTATAAAATCACTGCTTTTAGATGTTGCGTTCGACACTGTAGTTTTTTAGCAGAATAGCTGAATATCAGACTGAGTATTTGGAGATACTCAAGAGTCGACACGAAACCGTGCTTCCTCGCAGAACTATATTACGATTTGTTATACAATGGACAATTGACAATTGCGATTGGTTAATCAAAAATTTACTTTTGATCACATTTTGCACTTTGAAAGAGACTAGAATATATAATATATTAAATAGCATAAACTATTTTGCACATTTTCATACTAAACAATTATCAACAATTGGTGTAAGTTAACACCAATCTTTAATTTTACGATTGACTAGGAATCATTATCATTTACATTGTATTTAGAATCTATGTTTAATGATCTATATTTCACAATGATATACCAAAACTATACACTCGAGTTGTTCAGTCGACTTTTGGTTCTCAAAATCTCATAGTATCAGTGAAGCATGTTGTTTTAAAAATTGTAGCTACCTCTCGGGTGCTTATTTTTCGCATTGCCTGAAATAAAGTCGAGGGAGTATGGTGTCTCGCGAAGGTTTTTGTTCGTACACGGATGAAGGCCGTTGAAAAGTATCCGAGTCTCGTGACGAATTCTTCGTTGCGCTGTATGAAGCTGGTGGAAAAAAGAATGAAAAAACGACGTAAAGAGCTTGGAAAGACTACTGCATAGTATGGACGGTATATGTGGTGGAAGCTCTGCGGCAGACGCTTCGTATGCACTGTATAAATATAAGCTCTTCCAAGTAGGTCATCCTCGAGCCTTTTGCGGTACGCGTCACAGTCCAGCCTCCTTGTGTACGTCCGTATATGTGCGTGTGCTTCTGTCGTTCCGATTATAAGATGTTGGGAAAAGAGGCCTTTCTCGAGCTGCGTAGGAGTTTCCGGATTATTGTAGTAGGGAAGGGTTGAATAGATGAAGCTTGAGAATGAGGTAGAAAAAGAGGTAATTGAAAGGAAGAGACAGAACTCATAGAATACCCAGGGGCGAGGGTAGTAACGTCTGCGCGAGCGCGCCTCTGCATTTGGAGGTGTGTGTATGTATGTATGTATCCGTATATGCGAGAGAAAGAAGAAGAGTTATTAGATTGACGGATTTGATTATTGAGATTTGATTGATCTTACACCAAACGAAAATATTAAAGTACCTATATGTTAATTGTGTACAAGAAAAGCAATTTAATGTGGAATGTAACGTAAAAAGTAGTAAACAATAAAATAACTTGCCCTATTTCCAAAAAATGCGAATATATTTTTGAAACGAATAAAATAATAATACCTTAATAATAAAACGGAAAGAATTAACGTGGCAGATTAATGACAGTGTAAGATTGAATTCTGAAAATCTCAAACCGTTAACATAAATAATAATGGTATATAATAATGAATAATATATGATACAGGGCTACTCGCATGAAACAAAAATGAAACAACTATACAATACTATAGTGTTTAATTAATTTTCCCGCAAATTAGAAGCTCCCGAACAGTAATCTCAAAACTGAATATTATTAGATGAACTTTCGTGGAATAACGGACGGTCAAACATGGTGACTCAGTTCTCGTTTAGGTCTGACAATCAGTCTTCAAAGCAAGCAGATATTCCCGAGCGCTCAATTAGCGAACGCTCAAGGTGACTAACAAAATAATTTCAAGAGGACAAAAGAGCCAGACATGGAATTGCGTAAAGGGGAGATAAGTTACGAATGGTTTACCATGTGGTGTATGCAAATTGGAAGGTGCCAGAAGTAAGTTTTCGTGAACGATGCTGCCATGGTAATGCTCGAATGAGAATTTCTGAAATACAGCACGGCGAAGGTTCCTGTAAAACATTGAATATATTATCAAGAAGATATCGTCTCCGAGATTCTGCAGTGAACCATCCAAGTAGTTTGTGATACGGTATAATGTGCGCGTCTCGTCGCTAAGCACTTTCTATTTTGCAAGATTAAGTTTAAAGCCGTTGATGTCTACTTGATATAAAATCATGTTTACGTCATGAAAGATTATCAATAGTATATACCTAAATAAATATGGGCGTCATCCGTAAAAATCATGATGAGGGAATTTGCGTTCGGTTACAATATCATTAATGAAAATTGCAAATAGCAGATACCCCAAAACCAATCCTTGAGGGGCTTCTATGTAGTAAAGTGCTTGGCCCGATACCATGCTTGTCAATTATTAAATGTATTCGGCTGATTGAGAGGGCCGGTTGATTATCTCGTTAAAAGACGGGCCAATCCCCCTCCCCGGTCTATCCCGATCGGGTTAAACGGCTCATTTACGGCTGTGAAGTTTTTGATTTCTTGAGAGTTCAGGCATATTACAATTAATAGACCAAGAATCAGACGGGGAACGTTACTTTGAAAGCATGAATGTTCGATTCCAAGTCGATGGGGAATGAGACAACGTCAAAGACTGGCTAAGGTGATATGCCAATATTGAAGCAATACAGGGAAGAACCTTGTGAATGGAAAAGAGGAAGGTGCAATCTGGAACTGCTTGATAGGCCGATATAGTTCTGCTGGTTATCATGAACGACACTTCGTCGGATGTTACTGTGGCAAACACAAATGGCAATTAATCGACTGATAACTCAACAATTGTATTGATAAATCCTAGAGTGGGAAATGTTCGTGAATAGCTTAGTTCATTAAACGAAGCAAAATTAAAAAGATAAGACTTTGTGAATTTTACGGGACTTAATGCTAGCAGTTCCTGCCACAATTTAGGTGCATCGGTTATTCCGCGAGGTTTTCGATACGATTGTTATCTGTTAATTGCATTATATTAAGTATCGTAGACACTTAAAAATGGACAATCGTAGAGTGAAAGGAGGAATCAGAGGAAGAAAGAGGGAGAAGAGTCCGTCGGACAAATTAAGAGTTGATGAGGGAGCAACAGAGAAACAGAGAGAGCTATGGCGTTTAGAGCATGTCAACGAGGATACTTGATGTACACAGATTATTTGAGGGTCACTTAGCTTTTATTTCCCTCACGATTATTATATACCTACATACAGTATAAATTGTGCCTTTGTATCTCCCGAAAAAATTTTATACTACAGAATAATATTGTTTTCGGTCTACATTTTAAACGTATAGGTAAAGCACTGTAACAAGTATCACCTGAATAAAATCCATTCGATAACCGTCGCGTATCTGAGGCAAATGTCCTCAGTATCGAATGACTTGCAAATTCGATCGACTCATTACCCATAATAGCGATCACCCTTGGCATTGAGAGAAATAGGTGGGATAGCAATGGCCTCTAAAATTCACTCTGAAAATCGCAAAGTGGTTGACCTACCCCGACCCAGTCGCTCGGCTTCTATCCAACGAGCCATAGCAAGCAATCGAGATCTTAATTCGGGTAATATCGAGTCTTACGATTAGATCTCACGGCTGATTCAAGCCCACACAACAATCACTGAACGTTCAACAAAAGGATTCTCAGTAGTGATTCGTGGAATTATATAAGTCAACTGGATTCTGTCCTTTCGAAATACACCTATTTTACGCTCGGAACCTAACGAAACAGTAGGAATTGTAAAATGAGGGAAAACGTTTTTCTGCGTTTTGTAAAACGGAGTCTCGTGGCTGCATCTCTCTGATTGCCCACGCCTGCGACGATTTGCAATGCGCAAGTAGCCGCTGTTGTCGTTATCTCCACGTGGTTAAAGGGTGACCAACATCGTGATCGTCACCGACATCATTATCTTCACATGACTAGAGTTGAGGAGGCGTGGTAGGACCATGCACCTCCAATTTGTGCTCGTCACCTCCAGACTCGTTGGAAGCACCCTTTTTCCGACAACGAAGACAGCGTCTCTACCGCGAATTTCAAATCTGAGATAAGTAGCATAATCCTTAATCAGGTCTATTTACATATATGTATAATGGTATTTCTTTGCACATTTCTCCCTCGCTACATCTCCTGCCTCGACATCGATGATGCCGTGCGATCATTCTATCTATTTATTTTGTACCTCGTCCTAGTTATTGTTGCTCCAAGCAAGTGCCCACAAATCGCGCGCTAGAATATATGATTTTCCCCTCTTGATAAGAAGATTAATTAATAGCTGCCCAATGGTAATTGAATTAGAATCAAGGTTTGCTCCATCGTAGCTGTTGCGTGTAGCAGTAAATTAAAATAATTGTATTGCCTTTTACAAAATTTACAACATCCTGGTCAAGAATCCACGCAACGCGCGAGGTAAGGACCTTAATCCTTACATATCCTCATAAAGTGTACAGTGCCTACGAGGAGGAATAAATGTACGATAAATCGGTTGGTGCCCCCTTGCTAAATTTGGCGACCATTCGTAACATTTGGCAACCAATCGTAACTTTTGGCTCAAGGGGGACTAAAATGTATAGAACCTCTAAAAAAATCCATTGACCTAAAACAGTTAATTATGCGTTTGAATCTGTTCTCACTGAAACATTGATAAAAACACTGAAAAAAGGGTGACCATTCCGGACCCCAGAGCAGCAGCAAGCTGATCGACCCTTGACTAGCTAAGTTGGAAATTTAAAGATAAGTTAAGCCAAATAAGGTTACAAGCTACAAATACCATTAACAAATTATATAGTATGAATATTCCGGCACTTCCCGCGTCAAACAAATGTTACATGCTATATTTCGTGTTATACAGGTATTGTTCAATATACTACTCAAGATTAATACCGTGTATACTGTCATTGAAAACGAAATGGTCGCGTATCGAGTATCGAGTAATCAACCAACGGGACAGAATTGTTGCTACCCTAATAAAATCATTATCGCGCAAAATATTTGTTCATAAGCAAAACTTTTAAAACGTCGAGAAAAATTCCGTTCCTTTAAAAAAATCAATTTTTCACCTTGAATCCTGAATGTACGTGCCAATAACCATCGCTTATACTGGTTAACTATATAACATGGCTCCATAAAATTTACAGATATCTTTTGGGAATAGATTCTTCTGGATGCTGTATGAGTTTCAGAATACTACGTTCATTCATGAGCGGAGTACATGGGAAACAACTAAATTATTTTGTTTTTGTTAACCGGTGATTTGCCATTAAACTAGCAATCCTATGTGATTTTTGTATTCTACTCATTTTGTAGACGATCATATGATGTACAACTTTTGCACGGAATGTTTTTCGATAAAACCAACTCCAAAACATATGTCGTTGAAAAACCAGATTTTTTATTCTGAACTATCTCTGGCGGCCGAAAAACCACTCTTTTTGGAGGAGCGTTTTCACGATTTATTCCTTACGCCCCAATGAACCTGCAACAAAATTGGCAACATGCTGGCCTCCGTGAATAACTCTCATGTACATTTTGACTGGACTAAGAGTATGGCGAGTGCAGACAGTGAGGGAAAGATATTGAAAAAAAATGCGACTGTACCCACCGGGTGCTGAAGGTAAATTAAAAGACAAAAATGAAATTTCTTCGAAGTTTGTTAGGAATTGCGGCGTGGTATTACTAGCGTTATGGGAAGTAAGGCTATGCGACTCAAACAGTCGAAAAGGAAAATAAGGGCAGAAAGAAATTTAAGAAAAAAAGCGAATGAAAAGAAAGTCAGTTCTGTATTAAAAGGAAAGGTGATTCGGTAAGGAAGTCATATCTGTGAAAAGCTGCATTAAAAAACAATTGCCCGGGCATTTCCCCTTCCCATGGTTGAGGGCGTATTCGTGATGAGAGGGAGATAGAAAGAGAGAACGAGAGAGACTGAGAGAGAGGGAGAACAAGTGAGTGTGGGAGGGAGAGAGAGAGTAAGAGAGAGTGTGAGAAAGAGCGCGCGCGCGAGGACGACAGAGAGAGAGCGAGAGAGAGAGAGAGAGAGAGAGAGAGAGAGAGAGAGACTAAGGAGAGGTAACTATTCCGTTTTTTCCGTCTTCCCTTTCTCTCTTCGGCAGAGACCACGAGAGGTCGAGGATTTTTCAAATAACCCCCACGAGAGCAGACCCCTTAGCCAGCAGCTCAACCGTGAGCAGATTAGCCTATTCTCCCGTCAACAGAAAGCGAATAAAGGAAGAGGGAGAGGAAGTTAGGTCCGAGGGGCTGATTAATGGCATTAATAATAGAACCACGAGGTACCCTTCCAAACTGTGCTTTAAACAGCTTTAGACATCGTGAGCGCTGGTCGTAGGACCAACATAAACCAGCGAAGCGAATACCACCGCGTTTTCTTTCACCCTCTCGGAGAACTTATTTTAAACTTCGATATTAAATATTTACGAACATTACGGAATAGAGTCTAGCCATTGAGGCAATGGCAAACGAATACTTCATCACGTCTCATAATGGTAAACCTAGACGATCGCTCACACCATCGCACGATCTTCTTTGCCAATCCGAAACTCTGGCATACACTGGAATTAACTTGTTCTTCGTTCACAAGGACTCATCTATTCACCAGAGTTTCATTTCGAACTTCGTCCTTAATTCTGTTCCCTAGACGTTCAGGGTTATAAGTGCAATTGTGCGATATCTTGATAAACTCTTACAATTAGTAAACTCGTCCCATAAAAAATCACTTGGTGAAGCCTTGTAAGACGTTGAAATAAACATTAACAATTCTTCCGGTGGAACATAAAGGTAAGAACGAAATCAATGTCGTATTTAAAAAAGACTGAGCTGTCATTCTTGAGGGTTAAATGTGTAACACACATTAATGTCTGACGTTTTACTTCAGGTACGAAATTTCCGTCGGAGGAATAAAGTTATTCGTAGTATAATGCCAAGAATCGGTCGTCGGTCGACGGTTTTTTATTATTGAGAATGTTACCAAAGTCGAAAATGCAACTTTGTTCAAGGAGTAATAAATTTTGGAATGCAAACATGAGTCCGTAGCAAAATGTCACCCGACCAGTTTAAGATTATGTATAGAAAGTGAAACATAAGCAGAAATATTCCTCTAACCATTATGGACGTACCTAATTACAAATGAAAGTACCAGTACATTGAAATTCCAAAAAATGGCGAGCCTGCCAATTTTCAAACCGGATGAGTAATTTTCAGTGTTTTATTCGCCATCACGCCCACTATAATCCTAAACAATGAAAATAGAAAATAACCTTGAACAGCCTCGGGCTCTTTTAGTACCGAAGTTCTTATCAACACCATCATGTGTTAAAAAAAGTGACAGCGATGACTGCACAGCTCTCGGCATCCCCTGAGTGAACCACCCTACAGTAACACTTGGACGGGTGATCATTTAGCCGTGCGCAATCACTTAGCTAGCATATTGAATTATTGTACGAGAAGTCGTTTTTTGAAGCTTGGTTTTTGCTCGTAGCAAGACCGGACTCTGACGAATGAGCCAATTATTTCGCTATAAGATGTCTGCTATTTTCCTATATACCTCCACACAATTGGATAACAGTACAAAGAATATAACGATTGCGGGCGATACAGGTAAAGAGAAGTAGGGTGCCAATGGCAATTGGACTGCGCCATATACGTATAAATAAAAATTGGTACCATCGTATACCTTCATAAAAACTTGACAACCCTTACTTCAAAATATTTCTCTATCAAACAAACTTATTGCATAGATATTGCCTAATTCTGTCTAAAACGTTACAATCAGTATGGGTAAAAATACAAGCTTCGTTAAGAAAATGTTAGAAAGTACAGATATTCATCGTTTTAATATGGGCAATTGCGAGGGAAGCTAGCTTGGTACGAAAACTCTGAGAACTAGCGCATGATTTAGTCCAAACTGTCCTCGAGGAGTGCTTTAAGCATTTTCAAGGGATCGTGTGCAATAGACGATTCTGTTCTCCCATACTCTTTGTCTCTCCTGCGAATGCGATAGAATAAATAGTAATGTACCCTTATATTAACTATCCTTCCATTATGTGTTCCGGTATAAACGAATTTCTATCTTGTAACGATAATATAAGCGACCGATTGCTATGTCCGAGCGTGTGATGGGTCGCGGTCTATATACTTCGTGAAGTTGGTGTAGTGCGGTACGATGGCGGCTAGTTGTGCGAGTCTTTCTCCGCACTAATGCGGACTTGGTAATTAGTCTGGAGAAAGTATCGGATGGATGAGTATCGATCGATTGGCGTGTCCTGCGATGTAATAATGTATGGGAAAACCGTTCAACCCTATATCTAACGGTCGTTGTGCCTGACTTATGGAATCCCAATTACCAACGTAATATCAAGGACAAGAAATATGGGACAGCGAATCAACAGATAAGTTAGCCCGATAAAAGGGGTTTTAAAGCAAAGGGCAATAATAATAAGAGCGATAATAGTATTTTTACTTCCAATCGCTTTAATTATATACGTGCGATATGGGTTTTTCTACCTATTAATAATAAGGATTTGAATACGACTTGCAGATTAAAAAATATTAATGTTGAACAGATTAATAGTGTGTATGTGATTAATGAGAAATACCACACACGTAAACAAATTAAATAACAATTGTCACTGCAAACTTCAGTCGGAATTAAAATATTTATAGCTGTTGAAAGAAATGTTGAGTCACGAAATAACTTATGCCTACTAAATGTAAAAAAATATAATATAAATTGAATGATCCATAGAATTTTGAAAAATTGAGTCTTACTGCAGTTCATTAATCCCTTTCAGTACATTCGAAAGAAGAGTTCTTTATCGCCGTAACTTTCATGTTTATCACGCGATTATATTTGAAAGCCTATGTGTTAAAATTAAGGGTAGAATTTCGTGTATCGGAGACATCTTTGAAACGTTGGGAATTCTTACTGAATTATTATAAAAATAAACGAACAATTTGTATTATTGTCACCTTCAATTTATCCCTGAACTTCCTACGTCTCTAACCAATTAAGTGATCAAAGCTTGCCTAGAAGTTTTAACCCGATGCAACTAACGTAATACGAAACATAAACACGAAAATTCCGTATTCTTAAATGAAACACAGTACTCGCGTTTCATCTCCCGAAAAATCGAGAGTGAAGACTAGTAAACAATAAGAGATTAGTAATATGATATTCTGTACTAAAACGGTTGTCGCAACAAGTGAAAGGAAAACATGAAATTGAGACGGATAGACGCGAAGATGGAAACTGAGCCCCCGGAGATTAAGCATAGATTAAACGTGAATAGTATTGAGTAACAAGCTCATGACAAGTTCATATATCTAATTTATATTTTGGAAAGTTGTCATACGAGACGTTTCCGTATTTTCTTCCGTTCTTAAGGCCAGTTTAAGAGGCTTATCACGCCGTGCTGCACTAAAAAAATTATATATACACATTTGTACACCCTTGTAGTTTGGAAATGTCGTTATCAAAATGTTCACAGTTTCAAATTATTATAAATATATTTAATTGTTTCCAGCTTTTATCTCGCGCCCAAAAATTGAAAACTCATTTATCCTTGCAACAATGAAGTTTTCATGTGCGAGAATCAAGCGAGAGACTTCCTAACTGTTATGAGGAAATATGGTTTGACAATTAAAAAACGGGAGCTTGCAGTTAGAAATAATAGAAAATATTCGAAATTATTTCGTATGTTGCCAATTTTCCCAAGAAAATTTAAAAACTACGCCAGTTGAGAAGTAAAATTAAAAAAAATGGTTTTTAATATTTTGAGGGAAGAATATTTACCAGCTAATACAAGGTTTGAAGTGAACGGTAAAACTAAAGAAGCTCATCGCAAAAAGTGTCTTCTAATTCAGCAGAAAAAATAAACTATTATCAAGAGAGGATTCATCGATAATTTTTAATATAACTTTAATGTCTCTAAAGCGCACTCTAGAGTTTATCAAACTTTTGTAGTCAGCGCAATTTGGCCATTGATTAAAATAAAAAAGGACGAATGCTTCGAAAAACGTTGCCAAATTTCTCCAAAAACAATGATGAACGATATACAAAATCTGAGTAAAATACATTTACAAATGCCGATTGCCCTATCTCACAAACAGTTGTTAAATAAATAAAAGCCATACAAAACGCCTGTTGCCAAGTGCATTGTATTTCTTTTGATAAACGTGGGAGAAGTTAATATTACACATGTACCAGGACATTACTTGCGATTCAACCGTTTCTGACAACTGGCATCTGCATTTCGATAATTCCGAACTCAAAATTTGTATTCGAGAAGTATTTGATCAGTAGTTTCTGTTACGTAAACGTATGCTCAAAGAAGGCTTTTGGTTTCATAATTGCGTTCAGCAGCAAAAGGATGCATCGAAAGCTCTGGTATTAATTAAGCTGCAAATTTATTCGCAAATTTCATCGACAAAGAGAAGAATCGTTTGATCCATCGGTGATCATTATTGGCTAGACGTAAAAATTATAATATTGCATAATTCGTCATAAAAATGCAAACTCTCAACATACACAATCAATGCTAAATATTTGATTAGTCAGCGATAAGTTGAGTGATTGTTATGGAAATGGATAACATTTTAGTACAATGGAAATTATATTTGAATTTTCTGTGAATAACGGACGAATTTGCAGTGGAAATATTAACGATATTATTGATACTGAGGCTTTCATATATATTTAACAGGAATCAAGTTCAGGATTGTGAGTGTTAATCTCTTAAGCCAACATTAAGAAAAACAAATATTTGTCGTAACGTTAAGTCATCTGGAATCCTGGCGATAAAGGATAATCCTTTTGATTGAAGTGTTACGATTTTTCCCAACCGAGCTACGGACATTTGAAATGTACGCATAAAGCCCGACACTATTATTGATCATGTTGAATAACTCAATAGCATGCTCGTCCTTTATCTTTTAAAGAGTTCCGTATGTAAAACAACTGATATATAGTTACTTGTTGGAATCGCCATGTGTGGCAAACTTAGAAATGTTGTTAAGAAGCTGTTTATTATCAATATATATTATTTATAAACACATTTTGTAAACGGCGTACTCCCAACTATCATGCCAATAATTTTTATTTCAAATAACGATAATTGCACACGTGCAAGATACTCATGTAGATGGTATTTTTTCAATCGGTACTCATTATGGTAATTAATGGAATAATTTAGTTTAAATTCTGTACAAATCTTCTGCGTACAATTATTGCATCTTTATCATACTTTTTGTTACGTTTTATAGGTTATTTTTTATAAATTACAAACTAACGATCTTCCTATAAAAAAATCAGACATCCATGTTCAAATTAAACCATAACAAATTTGTCAAAATTGTCATCTTTTTCTTCGGTATATAAGTATATGCCTCATTAAAGGTTGATGAAAGACTAATTGAAGCAACCAGTCCCAAGCTTCAGAGGCATCCACTTGGCGGGCATCGGACCAAAACATAAAGTCACGAAATTATAATGAACGACATGTGGCCGAGCAAACAGACGACAAGCCGTATATTTAGGATATGTTCTATCTATTGATATTTAAATATATTGACATTAATTGAATAAAATCGCCATTTTCACTATATTTCCAGATAAAAACGAATTGCTTTGGCAAGGAGAGCTGTTTTTCCGAAACATCTTTCCCGCCGTGAAACCTCTAACATTTCAAGCACGACGCCAAAAATGGCAGAACCAACCCGTACCACTTGCGAGCATAGTTGGGACGTATGCGTACGTATACGTATTAAAGAATGAGGAATAGTTTCCGCATAGTTGGTCGTGACCGTGTGCAAATGAGATATAACAGAAGATAAAACGTTTACAGTTGCACCTACCCGGGTGCTATCCACTGATCAAAAGGAAAAATTTATGAATGGAACTTGACGGCCATATGGGCAACGTAACCAAGATCTATAGATGAAAAAAGGCGTATATAGACCCACACATATCGAACGCAGATGCAAACCTACATACATGCAGACACATACACGGAGAAGCACACTTGGCAATCTGGAGACAGAAAACAAAAACTTCCATACAAATATCGTCGCCTCTTCGAATAAATGGTCTAGGCTGCCATTTTTCACCAGCCCAAACTGGTTTTGTCTCGTTCAAAGCTTGCAAATTACCGTCGTTATAGCTACGAGAGAATTGGCGTGCGCTCGAAACGATAGAATCTAATTGGCCTTGTGAGCTTCTGTGGCTCCTGCTCGTTCTAATGCTAAACCGTATGAAGCAATAACGAATTTACACGCTTCATATAACTATGCGCATATACAACCATATTTCGCACTGACCAAACCTGTGTACGTGCATTAAATTTATCCTCATACATATACGACACCCTCGGAATGGTTTCTCGTTTGAACGCTATGTCGGTGAAAACTGGCGAGTGATGGAGAGGGAAAGGAGGTGAAAGACTGGAGACTGCGAACGGCAAGCGCTAACTCGAGTTAAACGGGATGAATGTCGGTTCGCTAATAGTTCTCACGTATTGCCAACGAACTTGGTTCCATCGCGATGGGTCTCTCTTTTACTAAGAACGCGTAATACAAGCTGGAGATTGGAGAATGTCTATTCAAAGAAAATCAAAGATGCTGAACGGAAAACAACAACTGGAGACCTTGGAAGAACTTCCACGGAATTCAAAATAAAAATAAAATATATGGAGAGAGATATAGGAGCGAACTCAGCGGCTGAAATGATTTAGGTAGAGGAATTTCTCGACAATTGTTTGTCCCATCAAATTTTTTAAATTTCACGTTCCGCTTCGTGGGATTATGAAGTTTTACTTACAATTAGAATACTTTCTCACTGGCCGGTGTTTTCATGGTTGTATTAAGATAACGTTTCATACTCTCCGAGTAAAAAACAAATAAATCGGACAATGTGCGTGAAATATGTAAAACTGTCATATATTTTTTCTGTAAAAAGTAATATGGAACATAGATGAACCGCCGATCATTCAAAAACAAAATTGTTCGATTATGAGTTTCTTTTTAAATGTCTTTTTTTTGTTCCATGCATAGGCAAGTATCCGAGAATTGCATTTGGCAAATACATCGACCCTTCTACCATCCTCCGTCTATCATATGAAATTCCCGATGATGGCTGTCAGTTTTCCGGAATTCCGTTTGCAGACTCCACTCGGTGTGCATCTAGCGAAGTTTCCAGAGAGGTCGAGATTAGCCACAGGGAATGGAGCGTGCGTATACCAGGGCTCATCAAGGTAATGCAGCTGGGATCACCCTTTGCAGAGAGATGGAGGGCGTACTCCAACAGAGCGAAAGTAAAGGATATATATCTGCGTATATCGATTTATATAAAGGGGGAAATATGTTTTCCAGAACTGTTTATGAAAATCACAACGAAAATATGACTAGTTCATTTGCTGCTTGTGGCGAAAGAATATGTTAGATTCTAGAATGGAATACAAGAATAAAGAAAAAACGCGACACAAACGTTGGCTTATTAAAATAGCAAGCCTATTTTTTCCGCTCTTGCTTAAACCATAAAGAAATATTCCACGAAATACCATGTCGATCGTATAATGGGGTTTTGCATTACCACACACTATCCACACAACTAACGATGCCGGTGTAGGGCATTTTCTACACTTCAAGAGTGCATTCTTCCAATCTAGTCACGGCATTCCTAAATCGGTCAAACTAAAATGAAATTAGGACAATTTGGTGTTTGGTGTATTTTTAACCTTTCTTCTTACAACTTTGAATAGCACCATATTTCTGGCTTGTATCATCTCTCCTAAAGTATTCCACTGATGGGGATTTATACCGAGTGTTTATAAAAAGAAAATTATAAAGTACAATACGTCTGAGCAAAAATAATCACGAAATATGTATTTAGGTCGGTATTTTATTCCGAGGGCAAATAATTTACGGACGAACTCCGAACATTATTGTAAAAACACCGGATATCATTGGCCACCGAAAAAATATTTTTATCATATCGTGGTACCAATTCGAAGTATTTCCATGGTCCACCATTGAATAACGCCGACCCGCTGTTCTCACCATGTGGTGACGTTATTAATAGCCTACAGACACCTTCTCTAGAAAACTTCAAAATTATACAAATGGCGGTAGGTATTCGGGGTAGGCCGAACTGATTATTCTTATTCCATTCAAAGTTTCGGTGTACTTTGTAGGTGACGGAAACGTTCGTACGAATAAATATTCGGTAGTAGATTTTCGTCAGCGAATTGATAGGCTACAGGACGCTTTGGCAAAATGTCGGTCCCACGAGTATCGAGGTTCGCTCCCTTTTTATCTCTTCAGGGTACGAGGAGGAGGGGTGAAACTTTATATCGATAGCTTAGCAAAGGTGAAGGTGAAGTTGTACCCACAAATAGGAATTCTCCTTTGTTATTTCAAGAGACAAGTACGCAACCTAGGCTTGCACTTCTATATAAATATGCTGACGTCATTGAGCATCGCGATCTCTCCTTTCCCCTCTCGCGTTCTAGTCTCGTTGCTTCTCTTACATGACTTATTCGACGGAAGACCTATCTACAACCATTTTATAAATGAGAAGTGACTTTTGTGAGTGAGATAGAGAGGAAGAGAGACGGAAAGAGGAGAGATAGGGAAGCAGGGTTACGTCAGTATATTTTATCAGGAGAGACAGTTGGACAGGCATAACACGATTTAACAACATATATATAGTTAAATCGTATATACATACATACATATTTACTTATACATTACTTTAACGTCTTTTAATTGTAATAGATCGCGACACAATTTCCTGCCATGTCTGACGTTTATACTACGCCTTGCTTTCGGAGCTCAACGTGAACAAACTCGTATAGTTCATTGCGCAGATGTATTCGACAGAGAGAAGAGACCAAAAGAACAGAAAAGGTCCGAATCTAACCGAAAATCAATGTGGAACAGAAGGAAAATAACTGCCTTTTCATCATATTTTGTTGACCTTTCCGGCGCCTCTTCTAATATTCATAAAAATACAAAACAAAATATTTTTCCCACGTGTAAGTAGTAAGGAAAATATTGGTAAGTAAGAAAGTCGATGCGCGCCGACTTCCTTTGTATTTGCTCTTTTTTCTTGACGACGCTGAAAGCATCCGGAAAAGGACACCGCAGCTTCAAGCGTTCTCTCAATTATATCACTGGTTCCACCCAACCTCTTTGCCCGCTCTCTCGCTGTTTCCCACTTCACAAATACGTCAGACAGTAGACCAGATTACGGGGAAAACGTCCGTTCGAATTTATCTCTCTTCCTCAAGCCTCCATCGTTCTCCGTTAGGCGTCGTTTTTGTCCCCGACGGTGCCTCTACGTGAAAAACTGACGGAAGAGTCATGCCATATCTGCCAATATTACAAGAGAGTCTCGAAATATCTCGTCCAGTTTTTTAACTCGTTCCTAACGTAAGATTCCACCCTCAATCTCCTTAACGAGTTTTGATGTAGAGTCGTGCGAATCTCTGCCTCACATAACCGATATATCAATCGAACCGAGAAAGTTTGCCCATTTCTTCAGCACGGAGTGCTTATATATATACCTACAGCAGTGACGGAAGTAGTAAGCTTTACTTCCTACTGTATCGAAAACCACCCCTCTCGATAAATCATACACACACACATATGGGGCTTTCCACGTCAAATCGACTACTTTTGAATCCAACCCTTATTAATTTGGCTGATGTTTTATGTCATACTACCCTAGTAAAAACGTTTTTGTGAACTTTTTCAAATTTCTGTACTCAACCGAAGAAAAGTTATAAATTTAAAAAAACGGCGCTTTTTTCAAATGCTCATAACTTTTTCAAAGATTTCTTAATCAAGACGTTGCTTCAAAATTTTCGTTTTTAAACGCGCTTTTCAGAAAATTTTTTTTTTTTAATGTTCAAAGTCATATTCTATGAAATTTTTCAAATTTTCAGACAAAACGATCAATTTTTCGATGGCTGCCATTTTTGATTTTCGATTTGCTTTTTGTTTAAACTTTGATTTATTCTGAGTTTAATGGCGTAAGATTCATAGTGGGCAGATTTCTCTTCCTAAGTTTTTTTTCGATTGAAAAAATAAATTTTTCATTTTTTTTAAACTCACTTTGTTTTGACAATAAAATAAATTCAAATTTGGTAGGAATACTTGATGAAGATTAAAATAAATAATCACTTGATCACATCAAATAAAAATTATGCGATAATATTAATATTTCAATCAACTCTCATATTATGCGTATCGAATTTTTAATTCTGTTCAATATAGCCGACATTATTGATATTTGAATTTGCCACCACAATTCAATCGATAGGTCAGTGTGTGGAAATCTCTAACTTACCATCAGTCCGTTTCATTGTTTCTCGTGTCAAATCTATTTCACGCGTTTCGTATCCATACCACCATTTTATATCGATTGGGAGACTGTTTCGTAGATAACCTCGTGTAAAATATTACTCAAGTATTTATTCAACGTTGTTTTGTTGCAATGCGTTTATTACAACAATATGAAGAAAGTCAACGACTTCATTCTATCATCCCTGTAATAATCCTAATACATTAAGTTAAGGTTTTGAATAAATGTATATTACTTTTTAATATATATTTATTATTTATTATTTATTTAAGTTAATATATTACATAATTAGATTAGTTAGATTACGAAAAAAATTACAAAGCGGAATTTACCCACTATGAATCTTGCAGCATTAAACCTAGAATAAATCAAAGTTTAAAAAAGAGAAAATAAAAAATGGTGGTCATCGAAAAATTGATGGTTTTCTCCGAAAAACTGACAGATTTCATAGAATGTGACTGAATATGTTTCTGAAAAGCGAGTCTAAAAACGAAAAATTTGAACAAAAGCGTCTTAATGAATAATTTTCGAAAAAGTTATGGGAGTTCAAAACACGTAACTTTTTCTGTTTGAGTAACAAAATTTGAAAAATTTCACAAAACTATTTTTAGTGGGGTAGTATGACATACAAACATTTTAGCAAAATTGAAAGTAGTCGGGTTCAAAAGTGGTCTATTTAACGTGGAATTCCCCGTATGTGTATATATATATGAGGAACGATCGGTTGTGCCGAATCCCGGGCTAGGCAATGCCACCAATTCCCAGACGAGCCTGATACGATCTACCAAATGTCACTCGGCCAGAGCTTCCAGCTTTCCACAGAGTACAGAGGCGCCATTTCTATATTTGAATTGAAGTTTCACATGCCACACCCCTCGTGCCCCAAACTCGTCCACCCCTCTCGGCCCTCGTGCTCTCGCCATCTCCGTTTACTCTCGTTCGGGAGCAACGGAGAAAGCGGGATCTCACACACCTGCGTCTCTCTCTCTCTCTCTCTCTCTTTCTCTATCCTTATCAGTAGTTCGCGTATCGACCCACCACTACAGAGAGCGAGATAGAATATAAACCACAACCAACCCTGTGCTGACGTTCGCGCCGTAAATAATGTTATTCACTCTACGGTGTACCGCACCTGACTGGATTTGTTCAATAACGCAGACATTTCGATTTCGGCTATGAATAATTTTCTTAAAATATATATTATATTCTTCAGTGCGAAGCACGGTCTGTCCTTCCTCTGATAATCTGTTAATTTGATATGTATTTATATTTTTTGCCGGATGGCATATTTTAATGTTTTATAAAGAAAACTTTGCAAAGTGTTCAAACTGATTGATATAAATATGATACCTTGTGGTGGTAATGGATAGCGATCAATTGACCAACTGTGCCATATTGACTAGTATCTCGCATCATTCTAGAATATTGAAAGCTGATCGATCGACAGGTTCATATCGTCCGAAACAAACGGTACGGCGGTATTTCAACAGTGGATGGGTAGATTATTTCAGAATCGGGGAGAATAAAGGATTGGTTTAACATGGTATAGTGAGCTCTTGGGGTCGGATATAGACCAATACCAGTTACAGAATTATGTAATAAGACATTACCCTGTAAAAATGTGACAAATAAATAGTACCAGATAGTTGCACAATACCGTTTCCTACTTCAGTATTTTCATGACAAATATGAAAGTAGACCATTTTGTACCCGTTCTTCATCGCATATCTGATCTTCTATCTTACACATAAAATAATATTCAATCGTGAAACCATATAACTATTCTATCTCACAATTCTTAAACCATAATTCCAGTCTTTATTTTTCAATTCAAAATTTCTTGCCACATCTGCGGACCAAATACTAGAAAAAATATTAAAGTTCAAACAGAGCTTTAATTAAACGTTAATCATCCATATTGTTATTTCTGAGATTTTCTCGCATTCGTTTTTCAAATGAACAAAATTATTTTTGGTCATCAGTTATTTTTCAAAAGCTCGACGCGACATGTTGTCTACAGCTTTTTACAAGTCCCATCCACAAAATTGTTAGTCATACTTAATCATTTTGAACCTCTTTCGAGTGTTCGAACTAACATTTAACAATTGTGCGTGAACAACTAAATAACGACCGTCAACAGTGTGTTTTCACAGATATAAAATATACCGTATAAGTTATTAAATATCATTTATATGGAGGAACGTGTCATTCAATTTATTAACCAACAACAAAAAATATCATCATTCCATTAATTTGTGATGCGAGAGTTCGCGGCTTCTAGTGTCGGAGATCACTCGCATGATCCGTTTGGACCAGGACTAAAAACCCGAGAAAAATTTAGTTCCTGAAATTCAATAGCTGGATTCGTAACATATGCGAGGTTAAAATGCTTATGCTGGAAACCGTACATTATTCACGCTTCATGCCGTACATTAATAAACGTCTTATTATTTTTATTGTTATCGGTGCCGTGATGTTACATTCCTCTTGTATTCTTTCGTCGTTATTCTGTAATATATTAAAGTCGAATATAACGTATTCTCTGTTACTTTCCATCACAAGTTTTAAGCACCCCTGTAATAAAACTTTGGCAGGATATGGAAAATGGAATTTTTGTATTTTCCCTATCGTCCTCTCAACTTGCGTTTCTACTGGAGATCACTGAAATTAGTCAATCTGAGAAGATATAAGCTTGTCTCCATGTCGCTAATCTATTTCAATCGTTGATCCGACAGAGGTTAGAACATTCAAATCGCTTTCTAAGGGGTTACGCAATTCTCCCATTTCCTCCGTTATATTTGGCCTCGGTTCGAGCAACCGTAAGCAAAGCGTTGCTGTAGGCGAGAGGAACTTTTTTTATATGTCCTTTCGAATCCTTTACGATTGTCCAACGACGAAACATCAGATCCGAAGACAGAATTGAATATAAGCTAAGCATTTGAATAGTTTATCGAGGTCTTCGGCAAGCGGCGAACCAACAGTCGAGGAGTGTGAGAGAAGGATTTTGGTGCGTTGCAAAGAAGGATCTAGAGAGGGCCGTGGATGTTCCGGAAGCATAGACGACGACGGGTAGGACAAAAGATCGCCGTTCGTCTCAGCACTTTCCTTCTTCGCTTCAATCGAACTTCTCTCATCGTCGTGGCCGTGTGCGTCCTAACTTTATATAGGTGTATACTTTAGCCCGTCACAGCAAAGCCAGACGATTATACTGCAATCTACCAGTTCAAACTGGTCCGCGCGCTCTCTTGTTCTCTTTGCCGTCCGACACAAATCCGGAGCGTATCCAAGCGGGTCGCAAAGATCTCCAGTCCCAAGTCTGGCAAGTTCACATTTCTTATTTCCTTTCTGGAGGCCAAAGCGTTTCATCCCTCATCCTGCAAGCTCGTTGCTGACTGCAATTGCCGAATCGGAAAGAAATTCACTCCGTGCAGCCTGGTGCGCTGTCCAAGAGAGAATTGCAGTCTCAGGGAAATGTAAAGTTGCAGACTTGAACTATCGTGATCTGTATCAGAACTATCTACTGCTGTACCGACGATTTGTAAAATGTGTCATTCCAAATTTCACGGTACCAAAACTTTCGCATTTCATTATTTAACGTAGTATTGCTGTTGCGCCAGTTTTCTGTCTGCCCGCTCGTCGCCCGAATAATTAATAAGTCAAACGATTGATTTTGATCAATCGCTGTTCCTCTTCTTCGTAACTGCATGATCGCTTATTCTTCGACGACTTTGTCATGGCTATCAGAGTTGTATTTCGTCAATAATAGACAATTTATGCGAATAAACCATGAAGAATTCCAATACATGAAAGAGAGGGCCCAAATTTTGCCATCTCTCTGAAAAGTAGTCTTTGTTTTGTCTGCTGGAGAATGAACGAAGAGGAAAAGAGAAAGAGAGGATATGTGATTAGACACCATGACACTAAGCGCATGCCAAGGTATTTAATTCAGATGCGAACGGTCCAACGGGATAGGAAAATTGATGGATATTGCAAACAAAAGGGTTGAGAATACCATCGAAAGGGACCTTATCCATTAGAGTCAGGCCTGAAATGGGGGGCGTTATCTTAACTGGTGCTACTTTGAAACGTCTTACCAGGATGAATCGAACGAGATGGATAAAAAGTAAGAAGGTGGAAAACGCAACGAGGGAGGGGAGCGAGAATAGAAAAAGAGATAGATAGATTCACAGACGAAGAGTGTTGGCGAGAGTGGGGCGGGAGGGCGAGAGGGAGGGATGGAGAGAGAGAGACTGCGGACGGAAAGAGCCAGGAATGAGAATTTGAAAGCATCGAGCAGCGGGTATAATCCGAGTAGATCATCCAACTTTGCTTATTGTAATTCAATTTCACAAAAGGGTGGTGATCCTCGCGTTCACCCGCAATGAACTTGCTATAGAATACGAACTGTCTTATTTTCCGTTCTTCTACGTCAAAAGTATCCTCGGCCTTTTCACTTGGACCAAACCGAGCCGTAGTTGTATCCACCACAGACGCAACGAACAGGAAACTAGCACGAAATTCTCTCGTTTCCGCCACAAAAAATCGGCGAATTCTTGTACTTTCCAACTGTTTTGCATCTCCTTGCATAACTCTGATTTTAAGAGCTTTCAGCGGCCCTGCGGAATTACGTCAATCAGATAAACATAAGGATTCAATCTTCCATCCACTCGACCTATCACGCAATCACGTCAGCAGCAAAGCAATGTAAAGTCCCCCCCAAAACACCATAGTGTACAAAAACTTGAGACGAATATATTTAAACGCGCTCCCTTAAATTATTTGGAGAACCCATGTACAAATAGCATTCTAATTATTACTGACAATGGGTTTGCAGAATATATGTACCAAAATAATTTAGACTAGGAATGTTAAAAAACTACAAATGGATTACTTCGCTAGGAAAAAAGCGACATATGTATAAACTACACAATTCTTAATTGGTAGACTGTCCATCGCAAATTTTACCATAATTTTCACATACACCTTGAAAACGTACGCCTTACAAGCCCGTGCCAGGTGTAACGAAAATTTCGCAACCGCTGGAATTCTATTCCTTTCAATATTTGTTGTATTCATGCTCTCGGAAAACCACACCAGAGTAAAACCAAACAGTGGTCGCTAAAAAATGAGAAAACACTTATATTTCACCAATTTGACTACCCATGCGCCAAGTGAACTGTGACTATCTGTATCTCCGTCGCGTGTAATATATACTAGATCCATACACAACTGATAGGACACGTGCCCCCCTACATCCGTGGACACACCAGAATACTCAGCGGGGAAGGTAATAAAAGCTCTAAGTCAAGAGCGCTAGGAGTCACACCAGGCTGTCATCTATGCCACTTGGTGACATATTGGATTTTTTTCCATCCTCCTGAATGTAGACCTCGATTATGCAGAAGGTCTAGAAATTTTAAGAAACAGATCGATCTCGTTCATGAACAAATTTGCACAAATTTTCTAAAAAAGACGTGGTTAATGTTGTGTACCCCTCCTGTTTTTAGACACAGTGCGCAATTTTTGTTACTTTTTCATGCGTATTGTTACTCTTACCGAATCTGGATCTTTAGTAGAAGGAAGTGAACTCAACAGTAACGATCGGTCGTAGAGTCACAATTTTTCAAAATATTGTATCGCCTGTGAATCCAGATCTTCCGTGGAAGAGTGTAGTTTCGCGATTATTTCGACTCGATTCAACGATGAAGTTAAAAAACTAACAGTAAGAATGAAATGGTAAATATCGAACGAACCCCAAATAAATACCAAATCAACTACATACGATCGTAAGAGAATTTGGTTGTTTGGTATGGGAGAACACCTCTCCGATAAGATAATAAAACACCTATATAAATGAATATCGTCACTTGTGTTATAAAACCGTAGAGTAACCAAATTGAAGCCCGATCCAATAAATGTATTTTAGGGATACAATTGAGTTAAACCTTCTTCACTCCTATAGAATTATTGTTCTGATATTTTTTACTTGTGTTGATTTTATTCTACTTATAGCATCATGTTCACTCATAAATGTGATCAAATCGATTTTTCAGTATTTTCTTTCAGTGCAACGTTTCGGGAATATTCAGTGTATATTACGTGCAATTATTTTCAGCGCTGTCGTTTTTCATCATCAATATTTTTAGGATTATGACTTTTCAGACGGTTATCTAACGTTACGCCGGTCTAAATGCGCCGCAACCACTAACTAAGTGGATATACCCTCAATATATTCCTGCCTCTTGAGTTTGTCGACCTCCATGCCCGAAATCCTCAGCTGTCTGCGGTATAGACGCTTCCTTCGGAGTTTCACCACTGCGCGCATTCACAAGTAACAGATGTTGCCATAGCAATGAATTTTGATACATACATGTATATATATATATAAATTCAAATATGGATTAATATATAGATATGCGTTAGTGCAGTCAGGAGTGGAGAGAATATTCTGCCCACATGAAAATAATAATAGCTATTATTATTAATATTATAATCACCATTATTATTATTATTATTATTATGTTTTGTTGCGCTGTCACAAGTCACCTATACCAATCGACCTAATAATAAATTCGGATACAAAGAGATAGGTGAAATAATACGTAATGAGTCACAGCCAACCTTGAGAGAAATAAAAAATGCACACGGAGTTGTGCTTTATAAGGGGGCAAGCACTCAATCATTAGGAACGAGTGGCTTCGTCTTCCTCTCTTCTTATCCACTTTAGAAACCACCAACTCGGTCTTCGCACCCTACAGATTCATTTAACGAGGTAACGAGCAACTGTACGCATGCCATTCTCGACGATCACTAACAGGCGAGCTTTTCACAACACAACTAGTCGTCACAGCCAGCCTAAGCAATGATAGAGCTTGCAATTTGGTGTGGCATTTAATTCAAGCTAACCACCACAATGCTCGATTTCATAGCACTTCGGTTTTTATTCGATGTGTCTGATTCCAAGCGCTCTTACCAAATCGTTTCTTCGAAGTTGTGCAAGCTCTGTACCTGATGAAATAATCGTAAATAGCGCACGCATCGCCCCTATATCGGGTTTCAGAGCTATCGATCGACTTGGAAGACCCATGAAACAATTATGTTGGCTTTACGCCTCTCTTAATCGACATCTTCCGCCGGAGTGGCACGTATGGCACAAGAAACTACAATGCTTGATCGCTTCTATTACTTGTGGAAACTACTTATAGTTGTACAACGTCGAATCGACGATGATACTTTTCAAACAGTTCCTTTCTTTTATTAACCCGTGCATCCGTGGCACGCGTGCCCGACTTCGACCGATCAACAAGCGTCGTAAGCTCTTCGATGCTATTGTTATCTCCACCTCTAATTGCCTTAAGCTCAGCCTGGTTGATCGATTGGAAACCATAGAGTCTCATTGAGGAGAACGCGCAGATTGACCGTGAGCCATGGCATTTCCTAGTGAGCATACAAAAATCTCTCTGATAATTAAGTGCCTCGACGAATTGATCGTAATTGATAAGTGATTCGGTAGCGAACAGAGATTATTTCGAAAAATATATTTATTGCAAAAGCACAAAAGACTTATATACTTTCGTGGTTCGAAATATTCAACTAACAAAAGCCTTAATTAACCCAAAATCGTAATGTAGATCAAACATAGTTTTTACGAACCCCTCGCGTTTAAAGTATACGCTGATCAACAAAATTGAGGGAATTTTTATTACTCCAAGCTTTTAAGTATTTTAGGACCTTGATTAGAGGATCTTGGATGAAAAAATTATGTGTCGATAACGTGTGCGCGACACCTATTGGTGGGGACTTCCACGTGACTAAAAATGTCGAGTGGGACTCGACAAAAGAGCTCCTGAGATAAAAACTAATGTCGAGTCACACTCAACATAAGAGTGAAAAGAGTTAACATTTTATGATAATTTTTTAATTAGGATTTTACAGAGTTACATCTCGAAAAGTAATTCAATATAAAAATCCTCTTTGCTCGTCTAACTTCGACTGTTACTTTTTAAGAAAAAATTTGAGATCGAATTTTCTAATTGAATTACAAAGTTTAGAGTTTTGGCTACAATATTATTTTGTCTTAAAATACGATTTTTGTTCACTGCGTTATAACCACTTGAATAAGAAGTTGTACTTTTTGCTTCACAGTTTAATATCTCTTGAGGAAATAAGTTTACAGAAAATTGAAACACTAAAAATAAAGCCAAGACTTTAAGCTTTCAAAGGATTCTATTGGAATCGAGGACGCCAATTTTGATTTCATTTATTACAGTCAAATTTGTCCTTAAATTAGTCATCAGACTTCCATTCAGCAATGAACCGGAAAACCATTATTTAAATTAATGCATGCAATGCTGTATAGGTACGAAACTATATGTCGGCCATGGTCAATCCTTTCTTAGCTTCTGCATGAAGACTACAAATCGATCACTCGTCGGGGCGGTAAGGGATAAGAATAGGAACACTCCAAGTCATATTTTGAATGAAATTGTACGAACGACCGAGCTCGCGTATAAGAGCACTCAAGTTTGCATGATTCTTGCTGATGGCAGCAAGAATCATGCAAACTTGAGTGAACACTTCAAAAATACTCAACATGTATAAATGTGAGGGAGATTTAATTCGCTCATATTCAAAGGGTTCTCTTCTCCTCTTGCGTCTACGTCGTAGTGGCAATGATATCACATGGCAAATACGCTTGTGAATTTTCCTCTCTCACCCCCTCTCTCTCTCTCTCTCTCTCTCTCTCTCTCTCTCTGTTTACTGACATGAGAAAGTTATGAGACTCGGCAACGACAGCAGGCACCGACGTTCAGAATGCGTCCAGACTACAGTACAGACCTGACAAAATACAACTACTTTAATTGCAATAAACGAAAGTTATCTGTCTGTATCTCTCTGGTTTTCCGAGAGTAGAAAACTAAAGGAAGATTAAGAAATCCATTAATAAATGGGCACAAGTCGTTGTTCCGTTTCGAAAAGGAATCGGTACAGTTTTCGATACTTCGTCGCTCGTCGCTTTGTGGCCGATTATGGCGAGGATTTTCCATTTCATATTTTCTTTACAATTTATTTCAAGTAATCAAAATGGGGTTTGCCCATTGATTGGAGAATTCTTGATCTCCCCTCTTCTTTGGCCAATAGATTTCCAAGAAATCCTTGATGGTTTCTTCTCCCTCCGCGGGTAAAGAGGGTGAAGTTTTCGAGAATTCTTGTACGTTAAAAACGAAACCTTTTACGAAATTCAGTTATTCATCCAACATTCGACGCGACACTTCAAGACATTCTCAAATATTCCGCGAACTCAAGTTAAACTGTCTACTTTGAATATTTTAATTTGTTTCTAACAAGTGTACCCGATCAGTGGAATAAAAACAGTGGACAGTTTATATTGTCACCTTAAAAATTTACAGTTTAATCCATTAAATATTATTTGTTGAAAGCGTGTCTTTTAGTTCATTTTACCTTTCCAATAAAAAAAATACCTCCACCCCATTAATTTATGTTAAGAGAGTTTGCGTCTCAAAGCATTGAAGATCAGTCATATGATACATCCGCATCAGGACTCGTGATGGTGGTAACAAGTTGAGTCCTCGCGATTTTTCTGCGCTGAACATTCCCGGTTAATATAATGTCATGGTCATGTTTAGCATCAACTGCAATGGCCAAAGCGATCTCTTACGACTGCTGGTCTACACTCCCACTGCGATTTATCGGGAGAAGCAGGCGGCCTCGTGTGCGCTCGGTTAGCCACCCATTCAGCGTTATCTTGTCGTTACACTTCAATCGACATCACGTCAACGTGGGTTGTCGTATGGACCGCACATCCTGTTAAGGGTGGATACACCACTTAATATTGGAGGGAGATGTCCCGGCAATTCGTTCTTATGTATGAGCGCGTCCACTGTTTATCATGAATGCCTGTAGATTTTTTATCTTGAGGGTATAATCATATCGCATTCAAACAAAACTTTGTTCATTTTACGAATGATACCAGAAACAGTACTTGCTTTTTTTGAAAATTTCTTTGTGGTGTCGTTTCTTTAATAATGGACCATTCTCAACTGTCGAAAGATCGACTTTTTCATTCGAGGTTGTCTTTATAGCGGCCAGTTGGTCAAGATTTCTCGCCAGTATTTTTTTCGTCTCAGCATCACTTTTTTCAAATATCGGACAGATTTTCCAGGATAAATTTTAGTTGACAAATAATTTATCAAACATAAATCTAAGAACATCAACACCATATCAACTTCTCTATAGGCCATTTCGAGGAATAATGAACGTTAAAAAGCTTTTTAAATGATATTACAAGATATTAATTTATTGAGAATCACGTCTGTTGGCCCATACTTAGTACTAATAGTAGGTATACGATAGTCTCTGTATCTATGTTCAGCGAAATGCGGCCAAATTTGGTGTATAAATAAATATATTAGCCTCAGTCAAAACAGATGGAACCCTTTATGCTAAAATTTGCATCAGATACCTCAGGAAACATATAAATCGATTAATTTAGTATTACTTAAACGAAAACTTCGAACAATAAACTTCCAACCCATCATTCTAAAATTCCATTCAATCATTCCAATTTCCTGTTTTGTTTCTTACCACATTTGCCTCATTTTTGTTCCTGTTACTCTTTGTTTCAAATATAATATTATAGGATTATCTCATTCGTTATTTTCTAACTCTGGTGTACAAGCGTCCTCGAGACCACAATGTTAATCAGATCCCTTGATTGTTCTCCTTGCTGGAAAGTATTTCATACTACGATCGACAATCCGTTATACGGGAGAACTAGTCTGATACACTTGCCGAAAAAACAAAAATTTAAGTACCTCAACAGACTGTAAAATAAATGCGCCTAGTGATATTTTCTGTTATTCCATTTTAAGCAATTTTTTATTTTCTGTAAAACATTTTACGTCTATTGTTTCATTGCTGCCGGGTGCTTCTGCTATCGAGGACGAACTATATCGTTTCATGTTATTTATTTCTTTTCGAAAATACTTGTCGGTTCTGTGGTCTCTCGTGTTTATCCACTTGCGACCACCTGGGTGACTTCGAAGGAGCGAACTTCCCGTTTGAGGACTTATCCCAGGAATCTTGTTCTACTTTTTACTTCGGGTTTCATATTTCAAATGTTTACTGACCGGTACGGTTGACCAAGCTTCCTTGATTTTCGACTGCGCCTATGAGCTATATGGGAAAGAATCTGGCGTTAACCAGACTTTCTCGCCTTCGACTCGTTGTGGCGGATGACAGTGATAACTGTGCTCAAGACTACCAGGCCTGTACTGATTACTTTTCGCACAACTGAAAAATAGTGGACTCCCTCCGAGGTTACTTCTCACAAAATCACTGCTACTTCTCACCTTACTTCAGAAGCATTAAGGGTATATTCATCCAAATAAGGGTATTCTTTCAGTGGACCGAGAGAAGTATTTGGATATGCGAGACTCCGGATCCTCAGCAGGAAGTTTCAGAAGTTCTTGGTAGACAAACGGAGCTTGTAGTTTTTAATGGCGGCACTCTTTATATAATTGTTTTGTGACGCCCGTAATATTATTGACGCAGTCTGCTAAGTACCTTGCTGCATAATAACTTTCTCTGGAGGGTTTTGCCCAGAGCACTGTTGTCAATGGATTGTCAATGAATATTAACCCCAAATGAAAAAAACTTGGATTCAAAAATATGTCTACAAATGATTTTCAGAAATTTTGATAAGTAAAATTGATAAAACTTATACTACATGATGCGATGTGACAATTCATTTGCATGAAGTATGAAAAAGTTTGAATAGCCTAAATTTTGTACATCGATAAATTATGATAAATTAACCCTGCCCCATCTTGAGGTTCAATGTATTATAGGGAACGGGTACAAGATAATCTGCAGTTTTAACGGGAACAGCATAAAATCACTTCGAGATTTTGGTACTAATCCTTTGTCACCCTTCTAGTCTCTCGCCCCATCGCTTGGGTATGTATATTGCTTATTCCGAAATTAATAAATAATTCTTTTACTACATTTGCCATTTTATCTCACACAAATTGATGGTATAAAGAGCTTGAGCTCACCAATTATGTGGATCTTAAGATGACAAAAAGTACTTCGAATAACACCTTTTCGGCAGTGATTAAATGGCTCAGTGACTATACGCGATCAACGTAATACGACCATCTAGTCAAGAGATACCAGCGGGATTTTCATCGCATGGGTAGACACTTTCTCATCGGTCGGGAATCAACATGAATGAACTCACTGCATGTGAACCCGAGCCTCGCCTCACTGCTCATTGAGCAACTGCGATATCTAATAGGGAACAATATATTTAATAATAAAACGGCTTCTCGCAGCACCTCAAGCGGATGGCTCTTCTAATGCTGCTGGCCGATATCGAGATAACTGCACCCACACCCGGTATCGCAAATGTGCAGATACCTCTTCATGTATGGACTCAGTTTTTTCTCTTATCTAACTCACATTCTTCTCTCCATCACGAGACTCGTTGCTTTGAATTCATTACAGGATGTTTTACTTCGAACGATCCAGCATATCGTTGAAGATCTCGATTGAATTGCCCTTCATCACTGCAACATTCCGTTGCTGGTGGTTTGTACTTATGTTGATAACATGATATCAAGCTTAAATCATATCGCGATAGCTTAAAACGGTCCTTTACGAATTGATTCCAAGTCCTGACATTTCACAAGCAGAAGCAAACATCGCGTTGTGGGTGCGTTGTTCTTGTCGTATTTCACACAGAATTCAGACGATCTGGAAACCAATTAATTGCGGTCGCCCACAAACTGCGAGATGGAATGGATTGTGGAGGGTATATATGCTACAGCTACTGCAAGAGACTGACAAGTTACCGGCGAAACATTGCGTGAAATGTTGTCCTGCAAACATTCATGAGAATGATCAATAGAACGACCTACGAATTATTCTTTGACGAATCTAACAGGCCGATTGTAGTTGCCTGCGGAAGATGAATATTCTCGTCCATAATCAGCAATAGCATTGGAAGAAGGTTGCCTTTGGATGGATCGGAAAGAAAATTTTTATTGGCCCTTTAATCTATCTTTCAATGCTAAAGGCTTGCCGGGGCGAAGAAAGACCTTCTAAATAATCGATGATTTTCCGTATCAAAATTGGATGAGGCGTACATGAAATCTAGCGGAAAAGATACGATGTTTTTTACGTCGAAATTTCATGAAATTTCTTCAAGTACTAAGTATTAACCACAGGGTATGCAGAAATGCATGCGTGATTATCCAGAAATGGAAAAACAATTGGATGGTCAGTTTCAGAAAAGATATAAAAGAGCAGACAAAAGTGGCTCGTGAACGTAGATGGAAGTTTAATGTGCGTACTCTCGTGAGATATTTCTGTATACCTTGGATCGTTTCACAGGAAGATAAAAAGAGAATACGTGTGATGTTGGTGTTTCCATATTTACTACCGCTTTTTGGTATCTGTTGATCGGTCTGCGGGAGATCAATAGTTACAGCAAACTGATGTACAGAAAAATATATAAAAATTGAACTGCACGTTCCGGCAACTTAGCGGGACGACTCCGGCCGGATGCTCTCGCAAATGTTTCGCTGGTCCGCGACGTTGCGGGCCGATGCTTGTCTGTCAGTCTAAATTAGAAAACGACAGAAATCCGATCAAGCGCTACCAAAATGGTGCGATCTGAACATATGTGTAAAATTGTCATGTCGGCGCAGGTACGTGCCGCTGTTGTTACCTGACGGATGCCTGTCGGAACAATCTGAACATACACACAAAACTCCACGAGTCAGGATATTTATCGTGCAATTGTTCCAATGGTTCGGTCGAGGGTCGATTGGACGTGATGAGATAAAAAATTCTGATTAAAAATATCCCACTCGATGTACGAGTACAGCTTCTAACTATACGGAGTACGCCATGATTTTGCCTGCATGCATTCAAATTATAACACATTTTGCAAAACGCTCATGTACCGCTTCTGGCGGACTTTCGTATATATATGTGTGTATTCTCAGTTCCCTGGGCCGACTTTTCACTATTCCGCCTTCATACTTTTGTATATGTGCATATGCCGCATCACATAAAAATTTACGACTTTTGAAACATGCAGTCCCTTTCTTGGCAATAATTTCAACCGATCGAGAATCGTCGGTGGCCCGAAGAATTATCTCATGTGTCCGAAATAATTTGTCGTTGCTCGGATAACATACGAGATATAAGAGAGCCAATAAAACATAACAACAAAATGAAACAAAAAACTTGAACAGAGAAAATATTGGAGAGGAAGAAAAGGAGACAAAGAGCTCGCGGTGAGGAGGAGATTCCTAGAGTCCTAGAGTGAAAAGGAATTGATTCCCCAGCATTGCTATCGAGCGACTTTATTTTGTTTGAGTATCTTTGAATTGTATAAATGCGTTAAGAAATCGTGCAATCTGTGTCACTGCAGCAATCAGTAAAATACGATTACTTCTCAACGTATTAGCCCTGGTTTTATTTTTTTTACTATGGTATCTAACAGTGCAAGTATAATATATAATATACGTCTACGAAAATGGGTTGATATATATGTATAATATGTCTGCACACGTCGATCTTATTTCTCTGCTATTGGCCTCACTCCACCGAGCAAGAACGTTAAACTTCTAGACTGAATCGGACGCAAGCGTATTCGTGGTATACATAGTCTCGAAACTCCCTGTTACACGTTTCTCAATTCAACTCTCTCTCTTTTCTTCTCATAGTATGAGAACAGAACCGGGGAAAATCCCACGGGAAATGCCAGAGGCGGCCCAATTAATGCCCGGGAAATCGGAATCTTATTTCACGAACGGCCCATGAACTTGTGCGGCCCTTGAGGCACTTCTATATGTGTATGTACACCTCTTTCTCTCGCTCTTCGACTTACTCTCGTGCACCATACCGTAGCGAGCTGTCCTTCTTCCATGTATAGTAAAAAAACAAAAAGAAAACGAGAGAGAGACAAGTACAACGCAAGAGGAAAATGGCAAATGAATACGTAATACCCGGGGCTTGGCAGAGGGGATTTGTGTAGAAGAGATGAGCAGGCGGCGGAACGCGAAGAGAGAGAAAACGAAACGAGCAGCCCCATTTTCGTTATATCCCTTGGGCGTAGGCGGGGGAAAGAGAACGTGTTTTGTCCTTTGAAGGTCCTTTTTTTCTAGAGCCCACTTGCGGCACGAAATGCATGCAACTCCACAACAATTTCTCTGTCTTTCTCGTTTTTTCCATCGCTCTGCAAGCCTTTCCAACTATAACGTTCGAGCGAAAAGAGATCGTTGCAGAATGTGGTGAGGATATATGTATATATAGGTAAGCTGTGTATACGTGGCCACTTTTTAAATATGAAGACGTGTGCTTTTATTTGCAGGGTAGTTTTTTCAGTCCTATTTGAAAATGAATGTGGTGCCTCTATTGGTATTATAGTTTTTACAGTAGCAAGCAGATTTTAAAAATAGTCCAGTGTTTTTTTTATTGTCTATTCTTGGAACTTATTATATTCCGAATAAAGGATAAGCATTTCAAAATACTTGCGCAGGAGTTCGCATGAAAACAAATTCAAGCTGACATGTTTAAAAATATATCATGTTCTATCCAACTGTCTGAAATTTCATCACGTTGACTTCAATTATCTTCACGGCTATAAATTATCATTGTAATAATAGTTTACTAAATGATTTGTTATTAAAAAAGTGTGCCCAAAGAGTAAATGTACAGACATTGCTGGCTCAACCTCTACATAACTTGTGCATTTTATCAGTTAGCGCAAAACCATGAGGGAGTCAGATTAAAATTTGAAACCGACTTAGACACCCGGCTGGACTAAGTGATTCTCGGGGATCATTTTAGAAAAATGTATATAGAAAAATCCTCGTATTAAATTAATTATATTGTACCCTCACTAAATTATAGGCCGACAGGTTAGGCCACCAGAAAATTTACTAATTTCACAAAATTCGGAGTCTAGGTACGTTTTATATACGTATTCCTTTAGGTGGGTAATTTTACACCACTCTCCTCTAATTGTAAGTGCGTTTGCTACATGCAGCAACTCATTCAACGCTCTAGTCTCCTAAAATAAAATACACAGGAGTTGATCAACCCATACGCTGAAAACTATCCATGCTAAAGGTACCAGGCATCATGTCATGCATGGTTGTTAAAAATGAGTCGAACTATGCTGTATCGTCGAGGTGTAGAGGAACCGGTATATGCGTGATTGGTACAGCCATAACGCTGATATTAGAAAGCAATGGAACAGCTACCAAAGCCCAATTTCAACTAGAGGTAATTTTCAAAGACGCAAGAAGAATATCCATAGATATTCTTCTTGCGTAAGGTACGGTCCATGAGCAGGATATCATTCACCGTTCGCAGGCTGAATACAATAGTCAAAAATATTGCCAATGGAACCACGGTCGATACTTCTTTGTTCGAGGAAGAGTTTTCAAATAACGTAAATAGAGAAAAAGAAAGGGTCGAAAAATCTAGCAAAGATGCACAATTGGAGTTGAGTACAAATATCCACCAAACTCCACGAGTAAACTTCAAAGGCTCAGAAAAATCGAACATCACTGCGATCTCGAAGGAATTGAACTGGAGAGTGAACTCCTAGGAAAGGCACATGAACTTGCGTGAAAGAGAGCAAAAATTAGATACCCCCGACCGTACCTAACCAGAAAAATCTTGTTCGCCAATGAGCGAGAGGCAGCCTGCTGGTAGGTTGAATGAGTGTTACGATCCCTGAGAAAGAACAATATTCGATCCCTCGATACTATAATACAAAAGGTATTCCTATTAATGGAAAACCCTTCCAGAGGTGTGCTCTGTCAGAACCGAACTTTTCATGACAAGTATAATGAGACTGCAGAACAGCTTTTGAAATACCAGCAGACCACGGAATATACAAATAAATAACGGAAATACTAATACTAATAGATTATGATTGTAGATGTTTCGATGACTTACTTCTTACGGTGAAGAAGTAAGCTGATTTATTTTGAAAAATTTGAAGAATTTAAATGTGTTCACCATAGCGCACTTGAAAACCGAAGATATAAAAACGACCCTCCGATTATGAACAATAAATGATTACTTGACGTCTCTAAATTTCTAGGACTTATATTTTTTAGTTCTCGTATCGATAATTTATTGTTCGTAGTTATCTTTAGTTATCTAGTAAATTGTGGAGTACCTATATTTCCTTGTGTATGGGGGGATATTTTTTCTGACCCTTTTCGTATGACATATTTTTCCAATCTTCAGAATTCTGCGACTAGGACCTCCTTTTAATTTACACGTAGAACACTCGTTTGTATCGAGAGAAAATACGAAAGGACTTTAGCAATGTAACAATAAAAAATTGGCCCCGGTGAAATCGTATTTAAAATTTGCTTTCTTGATAACTTTTGTTCATGTAGTTTTCGGGAAGGGATATTTTGTTACTGTATTATTCACATAGATTATATTGTATTCATACATCGAAATAATTTAGACATAATTCCAGTTATTTTTTCTACGAGCTTCCATGTAAAACAACGTCTTCACTGGAAACACTACCATTGAGCGCCTTAAGCGCTAGTAGAGCTGGAGGGAAGGCCTAAACTCTTTCTTTTATCTATTCTGAGAATAATGAACGTCTAAATTACATTTTGTATGCAATGAACTTTCGCATTGGAATAGACTGTTCATTCATTCATATTGCCTACTCATTGCACGTGCTCTTCTTGGTTCCGTAGGCAAGGAGACAACTTTCACTTGCTACTGCTTTTGCCGAAATCCACTTGCCTCGTGAATGTTCTTACATGTTTATAAGCCAGCTAAAGGTGAAGTTCTTGCACGAAATGAGAGAAATTAAGAAATACTCGACTAAAACACTGTTCAACTTCCTTTTCAATTCTTTGCTTTTTTATAAGAAATAGTGACATAGAACATGAATAAGTATAAAGTTGATATGAGTTTCTCCACGTGGCAGACAACTCGAGCAAAAACGTCACGATTTAATGGGTTGGGGTCTAAAAAACATGAAAACATTGATTGCTTTCTTTCATTTTAGAAAGCTTAACATATGAAGGTCTCAAATATCTCGGGCAATAATAACCTGTAAATTATATTATGCACCATGCAATTTGCCCTACGGCCACGTGGTCAGGTATTCGGGCTAAAAATGAATATCGCGAGTCTTTCCCGTGGTGCGTTGGTTGTGCGTAAACAACACGTGCCACGATCGTATTTTGTTGGTGCGCTCTACTGTAAACAGCATGGGCCAGGCTCGCTATATTCCTTAATTATGGTGGGGAGGTATACCTTGCACATGTATTTACATTCCATAAGTCGTGTGCGATTAGCACAACTTACGATTAGTTACAACGCTATGCGGAACCGTGGACTGGCTCGACGCCTGGACACTGTTATCTTTGTTACTAACACGTGCTATTGGAACTTAAATCGTAAGGCAAGAGGTTAAAAAAGATATATAATATATATGTATATGTTAAACAAGTTATATATCATATATTGTATATACAGGGTGAATTCCGTAAGGTTTCTCAAACGGAATTTTGGTGCAGATGGGATCATTACAAACAAAAGTTTAGCGATATTTTTAATAGTTTACGAGATATGAATATTTAAAGTTGATCCAATCAAAGCGCGCCGAGAAGTGTTGGGGCCGCCCACTCTCCGCCCTAGCCGTAGATATAGCACAGTTCAGGGCGTTACATTTGGGATCGCAAAATTCAGAGCAGTCAATTATTATTTTTTTATTACGCAGTCATTTGTATTTAACGCGCTCGGAAAAATTCAGAGCACTCAATGGCCGACAAATAAAAATGACTGCGTAATAAAATAATAATAATTGACTGCTCTGAATTTTGTAATCCCAAATGTAACGCCCTAAACTGTGCAATATCTACGGCTAGGGCAGAGAGTGGGCGGCTCCAACGCTTCTCGGCGCGCTCTGATCGAATCAACTTTAAATATTCATATCTCGTAAACTATTAAAAATATCACTAATGTATATTTGCAACTTTTGTTTGTAATTATCCCACCTGCACCATACTCCCGTTTGAGAAACCTTACGGAATTCACCCTGTATATATGAAACGCATATAAAAATAAATTTTACCGACCTTTTTCTCTTCGTACCACGAAAGAAAATAATAAAACGTCGATAAATAATTATAATTGTCTACCGGGCTGCGAACGTCACCACTTCGATGGACACGACTACCACAGTTGTACTGTTAGTTTTGGGGTTGTGCTTTGTGGAGAGTTCCTTCAACTAATACTAGGTAGCGTGACAAACCCACATTTCTGACTATAAAGATGCTTAAAATGACGCTCAATTATGCTAATTGTAAGATAGAAAAGATCCTATGTAGCAGCTAAGGCTGAAAGTGGATCATCCATCGTATCACATCCGCCATTTCTTCGAAAATAATTATTTTTCAAAAAGCCTAGATTACGGATTCGTTTGACTCAAATAGTAATTGCATTTTTTTCGAATAAGCCGTTCCTAAGAAAAAATGGCCACTCTAAAACGTGTTTACCAAGAAGGCTTTTGCGAAAATCAATATAGTTTCATTTTTACTAATATTTTTAAATAAAATATGTTGTACGGTTTCGTAAAATGCACTGTAATGCGTTAATAAAATTATGATTTAAAAAAAAGATGTATTCCTTGATTAACAAAATGTTGTAAAAGTTTTTTTTCCGGACCTCTGACTGACTCTAACTCCTTAACTCTACACATACAAATCACACCCGATAATATTTTACATTCTTGGTATTTTTTAGACAGTAAAATGTCGAAAAAGAATAGGCATGATTAAGCATTTTTTTAAATTGTTATGGTCCTTTGCAAAATTCATATTGTCTCGCTGCTGGATAATGTGTTATAGTATTTGCCAACTCTATTTTGTCACTTATCGAGTAGAAATTTATTTTCCCAACGCCATTTCTGTTGCAAATTTAATTCCAGTTACCTGTGACATAAAATTGTGTACCAAAAAGATTGGGAATGTGATGAAAAATCGATGACAAACACAGAACCTCCTATAATCGTTATCAAGTTACAAGACTACCTTCAATTCTAAATGGGAACTTTCCGGAGATCCGCGGTCATTCGACCGACCTGGTATCCGTGGTCGTTTCACGAATGAGAGCTCGCAACATATGTTCTATCCGATGCTAATAAAATACTATGACGCTCTCAGTCTCGCGATGATAAATTTCTTGACTAGAAGCTAGAAAGTTAGGTATATACGGCGTAATTCATGTTAGAACTCTGGGGGTGAGAGCCAAGGTACGGAACCTCCAAAATGATTGCATCAGAATTTATATTCGACTTCGCCACGTGCGGTCGAGCGAAAAGCGAGAAATTTCAGTAGGGTGAGGAAAGACCGAGAGATTGCGTGAAAAAGAGCCAGCGCAGAATTATTGCGAGCCATTATAGCATATTGGAATAGCTGCAGGTATAAGAAAGAGAGTGGAGAAATGAGAGGACGAGAGAGGGGGAGCGGCTTTGTAGGAGGTAGACAAGGAAACGGGAGTAACGTATAATAATTGCGGTCCTAGGTCAAAAACTTGACCATTTGAGGTGAAAGCGGGTGTAATTATTTACTCGATGTAACACATTGAATAAAGTCGTCGAATAAAGATAATATAACATACCTATCGTAAGAAGGATGCGGTGACACGACGCACCGTTATTCAATTCTAACTGTACCAATACGATAAGTCCTTTCAATCAGTGAGTGATCATAATTCACTTATGTGGTGACCCACTTCGAAGGATCCAATATCGAGATCAACGCATAGGTACTTACGTCTATGACACTATTAACCGTTTAGCTGCGGGGGTGGTCGATATATCGACCACTCAAGAGGCACAAAATATTTAATGTTTTAGGCAAAATTTGATGTTTTGAATACGTTTTGAATAATTTTCGCCACATCCACGTCGTTGATCCTGGGTCATGCTGATAGCGAATATCAGAATTTTTCTTGATATCTCCGGAGATGCGGCAGTAGCTTGCTGCGTTTGTGGTAGAAATGAAATTTGACCTCTAAATCGACGATCTACATAACAAGAGTGCCTGCGGAATTTAAAAATGTTGTTTACGTATTCATCGCATCAAACTACGTACGAAAACTTTCTAAAAATTTGGCTTATACTAGAAATGAAAGTTGACCTTGAAATAGAGTTTTAAGGTCAAGGGTGTCAGCGGAAATTTGTTCACTATTTTTTTCATATTCAGCGCGTGAAACCCTCTCAAACCTTCATGATAAATGAGACAACTTTTTACATTGCACTATACGTTGCCTCCGTGGCTGGTCGATATATCGACTAGCAGTCAGATCGGGAGTTCTACCTGAGATATCCAGTGATTTTATGTATAAATTTTGCATCTTATAAGAGGTCGATTTGTACTGAAACTTTCCCGCAGCTAAAAGGTTAATTGAAAATTATGGACCAAACTGGAGAAAGGGACCTAAACGCTGACGCATCATTTTGTTCAAATGAAAAGGCGTAACCTGAAATAATAATATGGTAGCTAATGACATAAAAACCAGTGGTAATCGACGAAAGTGACAACAAAGAGACGATTATTGAAGAAAATGAATGGATAGATTGAAGGTTAGGAAATCAAGCCGACGTGATGTCACCCATGAGGATAATGAAAAGTAAACCAAAACATGATATACCACTAGTAGCCCGACAAGAGAATATGGAAAATCAGGAATCACGAGCTTTAAAATCTCATAAGACGCTGATCCAGGCAATAAAACATAAGAGGAATGCAATGAAATAGTTGCAGTCACGTGCCACAGAAAAGGCCGAACCGTCAGAACCCACACAGCTGGAGCCAAAAGCTTATATATATCTCTAATCCTGAATGTCAACGTTATTGAGACATTCGGCATATCAAGTTGTTCACAAGAATATATAGACGCTAATCTTGATGCAAATATAACCATTGATGAAGCCGGCGGGAATGAAGACACATTAATGAGTAGTTCTCATCAAATATCATGGAAAGTATAAGGACTGATGAAAAAAAGCGATTCATTTTCGTGATATCAATATTATCGAAGATTGTAGGAAACAGCATATCATATTGTTAGTCAAAAGCAGAAGCAACGCGTTAGTAAATTGAACTACCTTTGCAATATTATACCAGGAATTACAGAAAATCCTGGATTTAACTCAATAAACATAGCGCATATCGCGTATATCGTCAAGATTTCTTAAGGAATCATACTGAAATATCCGCGAATAACATACCGACTCGTAGCATAAAAACTAATCGCTTCTCGGGGATCAGTGAAGCCTGAGAAATGTTCAATTTTGAGAATAGTGTGGCGTTTTGGGATTTTGGAGAATTTGTTCGTGAGATTAAGAAAATTAAATTTATTATCTTAATTATTGATTCAAACCGAGATAATGTATGTACCAGATTTACGCTTATTATCCCCCCTCCCCCCGTTTATCTTGTGTAAATTATTTTGGTAACTTATACTCATTTTAAAAAGTCTGGACCATTTTTTCTCAAAAAACCAACTTTTTGGGGGCTCCCCATATTTGTATCAGGGGTTCACGAAGTTTGAACTTTGTAGGAGGTGTTGTTTATCTGTCATAGACATACCTTCTCCGTGACTACTGCGCGACTGTGCCTACAGACGTTCTATTATTACAGCCATTTCGTGACTATGTTGTCTTAATTATTATAGTATAGAATATGGGATGTCGTCGCCTAAATGGTGGAGGCAGTGGTGGTGAGGGGGGCAGTGTAAAATGTTTCTACAAGCTATAGAAATATATGTACATGCATATATAACATAGATGTATATTACGTACGCGACGTGAGGATACAAAGAGGGTAGTAAGGACGTTGATATAGGGCATGAAGATCATAAAGATCCGTATAATTCTAGAGCAAGAGACCAAGGAGAGCTAACCGCATGCCACGGTCCACGATAGCTACCGCTATCCTATCTAAAGTCGCTCGAACGCAGAGGGTTAAGCGCAGTAGCTTAAACTATGTATATATATTTCGTTAAATTAAAAAAATAACCCGTCGAGTTCAACGCTACTGTCACCACTACTGCTACCACCGCTATGCGCTATGTACCGGAATTCCGAGTTACCTACGATTAAATGGGACACTGGGGATCGAATGAAGCATCTGATATGTTAGGTATACGTTCAACTTCTTGTGTTCCATTTGTCTCCAGTAAACCTGTTTGAACATTATATGGGATAGACTTTCCCCAGTTGCATGGGAAAACCAGATATGCCGGATGTCCTAAAAATAATTGTAGGATTAGCATAGAAATAATGCAGAGGATGGAGTTTGATGCATATACTGTGTTGAAATATACCGTAAAGAGTGTATACAAATTTCGCAGCAGTAAATTTTCTAAAGTCAATGTTGCTCAGAGATAAAATTCGACAGATAGTAGTGCAAAAGCCTCTGCACTTATAACTACGAGCCGCCGCTGACTACCGTCAGATGTCACGATCCGTCGATCAAAATTGACGAAGGGACGCGTTGCTAATGATTACCAGGATTATTGTTTTTGTGTAATATATGCTCTGGTTGAAGCACAACCGAACTTTAAAAGTTTGTCATGCTCGTGTCACGTTAAAACCGACACTGGTTCCCACACTTTCTATGCAAACTGAATATTAACACCTAAACTAACATCGAAGCAATCTATCATCCTTATCACTATCACTAAACGAATACCCGAATCATTCATCACCAAATGGATTCTTAGGTATTAGCATTATTGATAAATAAATACTTGGACCACTCGCCACTAAAACCAGACCCTTGGCCCTCATCACTGTTATTAAATTAAATACCAGACCGACCCTTGGAATATTTCCACCATCGGCTATCATATAATGTAACATTATTTAAATCGCAGTATCAACACCGAAGATTCTAGTACCGACCTTTTGACAGTTAACTCCAGTCAGTCCGTATAAAAACTTGTTGTTTACGGACTGTGACGTAAAATTATACTACGTATATTTTAAATAAAGTACACACACAGTTTTGTTACAGCAAAACCATTCTATATATCGTGTTTATTTCTTACAAGTCCCTCGGACCGTGACACTCGGCTAGGAAGAAATAAATTCTTGTAGTGCATATATACATATGCACATACACGAGTTTATGTTACATACGAGTATATATGACCGAGCATTTGGTTCAGAATTTTAGAGGGGGCGTATCACGGCTGACTCTCCTATGAAGATCTATGTGAACAGGGCATACGCCTTTACAAAAAAGTAATTCCGTCCTCATGCATTTGTTTGTACTCGTTTGAACCAGTTTTATCTTTCTCGATTTTATTTAACCCGTGAACTTTTTGTTTGTTTGTCAAAAAGTACTTTCTTTTACAATCGATTATATTAAGCTTATACTTAATTCTATCGCCTCTAATTTCTGTTTTCGTCATACCAAATTTTGATTTTTTTAAATCTAGAGCCTCTATTTGCCATAAATTGCTATGTAGGTACTCTCCAAATTTTAACCTGAGCCCAGTACCCGAGAAAATATGGATTGCGTTTTCGAACTGCTCGTCGCATGTAACACTATCAGTGACCGAAATGTTGTCGAAATAATAAAAAACATTCTCAACATATACGATATTCATTTATTTGCATTTATTTGTGCATTTATTTGTTATCACATTCAGATTCTCAGTGAAAGACGTCAGGTGAAGGTTGAGTCAGCAAAAGCTGTCGAAATAGCAGCACTGTAGGATATGAAGTGTCAAGTCGTGAGCAACATCATATTATTGCTGTACCGAGAAATTTTTTTAAACTGCAAGACTGGCCCGGCTTCTGTGACCAACACAAAAAATAACCGATCAGAAAAGTTGCAGATATAACACAGGACAGCCTCCGGGTTCGACGCAAAGGCAAGAGCGGCCGCAGTCACCCATACCGTCGAATCTATCGACTAGGCCAATCGACAGAAAACTTCAAAGTGGGTTCACCCATGTGTATTTCTTTTAAGCATCAGAATATTACATATAATTATTTTGCCTTATAATGCATATGAGAACGCAGATTAACAATTTGTCTTGCGGTTACATATTTTCGTAAAGCAATTGAGATCTTGCACCATCAGGAAATAATTGGGGCGTTCAATAAAACCCTTCATTCAAAAATGGAGGACGGGAAATATAAGTATCTATTAGTCTCGATACTCAAATAAAGTATTCAGTGTTTAAACCTCTACTTCGAGGACCGAACGAGTAACCGATTTACTTGCCTGAAAAAAAAAGAATGGTTCTCAGGGCGACTTGACGAGTTCTTTAGACATACACATTGCAGCCCAGAATATTTTGAAAATCTACGTTGACTACTTAACCATCCATATGACATAATTAAGTATGGTTACCTGCATCTGCAAAGACTTAAGCAAGAAGTTTCGATCACTTATTGACAGTGATGGGTCTTATAATTGATTTATGTTCTTTGTCGACATCGTTAAAGGTAGACTTGCAATCGTGGAACACGCAATCCGATATCAATGAAATCGAACCAATATATTGGTTCGATTTCGCGATGCATTCGCGATATTGCAATATCGCGAATGCATCGCCCTCATTGGGAAAAGAAGATGGGCGCAAACTGCAGAACCGGAGGGAGCCATGGATTCCTGAAGATGCCAAAACTAGCATTGCATATGAAGTATTTAGAGCTCACGATAGCATACTTCTTGTTGGCCCTAAAATTCCATATATAAATTTAGAAATAGTCCAATTCCATTATGAGTTGAAAATGCATCGGCGGTAACTTATATCAACGCATTAAGGGATATACCCCATCGCAGAGTGTAATCAGATTTTAAGTGACATTTGGTGTCAGGCCTAACATAAGCAAATTCTCGCTTGGTACATTTTGACGCGTTAGAATAAAGAAGCTGATATGAAATCGCATATCGGAGACATTAATACTGATAAGTTGAAATTGGCACTCTACACCTATCCGGGAATTCTTAGCTGTTTCTGGACGATGCTAATGAGTTTGCCCATATCGCGAAATGATACAAAATGCTCGATTGATCACTCTAAGCTCAAGCAGTCGCAGCCGTGGTGGCTGACGCCATTGCGGTACATTGAACTGTATCATGAATATTCTCTTTTTTTTACAAAAACAAAATCTCTCTAATAAAAAAAACAATACAATCACAATTCTCATAACCTCAGGGTGGCACAGAGTGCCTTGTAATAAGTGCAAGTGGAAGTTTTCCTCAAATGGTAAATTTTACATTTAATTATTTTTTACACTTGTAAATTTTTTCACGAATTTTGAGCTTTGCACTAGCTTAAATTTTTACCGTATAGTATAAAGCATTATTATTCAAATGGAAAAACGCAAGCCGCGTGGAGAAGGTTGACTTTGGGTGAGAATATCTTTTCATTTATATTCTATTGATTTTGGGGTCGTCACAATGAAAAACAACTTACGCCCTAGTTAAAATGGTTAAATATCAAAAACAGTGGTTTGGTTGCCGTACGGTAGTTTGCCGTGGGAGCTAAGATGTCACTACAATACAATTTATCAACATATTTTGCTCAAATGAAGTATTATATTTTTCAGAAACAGTTGGTTTTTATATTTATTTTAAGATAAGGTAAGTATTGTTTTGCTCGATCACAAATATTATATTTTTCTCGAAAAGTATAGTAAAGTTAAAATGACAATAGATTTGAGGAAAATAATTAAGTGTCGTTTTGTACTTTTCCAAAGTACTGATGAGTCGGCGACGGTAAAGTCGTATACATTATTTCGTAAAATTACAGTGCATGGATAATTCATTACGTTTTTGTTGATTTTACAATTATATCAGTTTCTTTAAGCCGACGGTGGTGTAAATCGGTGCCATTTGTTTATAGGACGATATATACTCGTGAAAGCTCGCTGGATCGGAATCAAGGAAGGGTTTTTACTCCGTCAGTGGCTGGCAAACCACCCAGGACCCGTGGTTTGTAAAAGCTCAGGTGGAGCCTCCCTGTCCACACACATTACATACAGGAACAGAGTCGTATAGTGCTAGCGAAGAAGAGCATTCTATCCGAGAGCTGCCACGTGACAGAAGGTGCACAGATTCTAGGGTCCCCGTGCGAGTGTTGGTAGAGGGTGCGGTTTTGTAAGCCGCATGCTGAACTGTATACGGAATCCTGAGGTTGCCGATACCATCCTTTTGCAAAGACGGTGGGGGGGGGGGGGGCAAGAGGATGGAAGGAGGGTTGAGAGAGTGAAACAGAAAGAGAGGAATAAGCTGAGTCCTAAGCTGGGCAGTTTGAGCCGCTGAACTGTCGCTATTCTCTCATTGTTCCGATTCCCATCCTGCTCTATGTTCTTTTTACCGAGAATCCTCTGTAACGAACTTTTGTAATTTCTGCAGTGTTGTTCACCAATAACGAGCACCATTCTATGTGTATAAACATTAAGATCGCCTTGAACGCCCACGTATAAATATCTATAGGTGTTGATTCCGGAAGTGGAAGGATTGTGATACAGTGAGTAAATTTTTAGTGGGGGTTTCAGCGGGATGAAAAAGTTTTATATGCTCGCAGATATAATGAATGGTACATGTTTTGAAAAAAACTGTTATACTAGGAAAACAGTTAGCAATAAAACAACTTGGAATTTCCATCACAGTTCAACATAAATATAAACAACAAGTTTCCTCGTATATGTTAATAGGAATGATTGGAAATTAATTGAGATCAGTTAAAAGTACTTACATTGGAGGGTTTTTAAAATAAAAATCGTTTAGATATTACTGGAGATCCCATTAAATATGATGTATGCAATCGTGCACGCTGGGAGTCGAAAGATTAAGCAGTATTTTGTATAGCTCTATCATATTTTCTATTGTTGAAAGAGACGAAGTCGCTCATTGTATTCTCATATATGTTATCCTCTTTTACACGCGTGATGCCATCCTGCAAAACTGCAGCACATCGAGGCAAAAAGCCTATCGAAGCATAAAGACGTTGAGGCAACTGGCTAGAAATCATCAATGAGGGTGAGAAAAGTGGCTTTTGGCCACGGGATTGTGTGACAAAAGCTTTATACGAGAGAGGGGTTGTTGAGAATGAACGATGGTACGAGGACGATCGAGTGAGTGGGGAGAACGAGAAAGAAAGAATCGAGTGAAAGGGAAGGAAGGAAGGAAGGACACACTCGTGAGAAAGTAAGTTGGACGGGAGATGGAAGAGAGAGCTAAAAGATCGAGAACGTACAGAGTTGCTGGGTAAGGGACGCAATCGAGTGGGATTAAACCTTCTCGATTCCTTCCAACTTCACGCGAGTGAAACCCTCCCGACCCCCGCATCTCAACCCTTCAGACGGCAACCAGAGCTGTCTTCATCGTAACCTTCGTCGAGCCTCATTCTTTTGCTCGCTCTTTCTTCCTCACCGATTTCATCGTCTCTTAGCTGTGAAAAGACGTTTGATGATGGTGCTGGTCGTGACAGCCCACTCGAGATAGAGACCCTATACCGTGCACACTCACTCACCGCCCCTCCTCTCGTCTATCCATCCTACCTCAACAATCCCTCTATCTCTTCGTCGCGGTTACCATCGAAGATCCCTCCGTGGGTTAATTGGACATTTTTTATTGTCAATTTGGGATTGAGATCGGGGGAATCGTCTTTGTCGTTAGCTCTAAACGGCGTACTATGAAGAAAATCTCTCTTGTCGTAAGCTGTGGGAAAACGGGAGCGGAGGAAAATAAGTGAGGGAGTGGATGAGAAAGCCCAAGGATAGCGGTCGTGGTAGAGCCTTCACTACGACAGAGGAATTCGTATAGTGAGCCGATCTGAAATAGTGCTGTGTGGAATCGCGCTGAGACTCCTTTTGTCTCTTATCACCAAGACGGAATGCTCCAGCTTTTGCTGTTTCTCCTCGGGCAGGTTTGCCAAAGTCTTAAATTGTTTCATTCTTCTTTGAAACGGAATACTTCTTAAACTGATTTTTTCGAAAAACCGCTGAGTATTTCTTTTGATATCATTGCTTTCCACATTTTCGTGCGCCTTACTTTTGCGATTTTTATTATATGCTTGAAGTGAGTAGCCACGATGACGATCGCAATACGATGAGAATCTTGTCTTCCGTCTCCCGAATTATCGTCATCAATATTGTGCGAGTATAAATTATGGAATGGGTAGGAAAGTATAATTTTCTGGTTAACTAGAAATATAGATGCAATTACTTGAGCGGATGTTACGTTTTCCCTATCAATTAACAAAATCAGATAATGCAATTTTACATTTAAGATGCTGCGTACAAGTAGAGGAGTCAAGAAATCGATTTTTCCACATCACTTTTCTCTAATAGTACTGCCTTTACGGCGTTGTCAAATTGGAACGGCTCAGAAATCGCCCTGGCAATCGCCAGGGCGATTTCTCCGAGTCTTCGATAGTTTGACAGGCTCTACACTGTAAAGACTTTCAAATATTATAATTTATAAACCTGTAATAAATATTACAACGCCTGCTGGCGATACAGAAGTTCAACCATCTATATCTAGGCGAAAAAAAAATCGAATCAAGTCAATAAAGAAACTATTTTAAGACGTGAAATACAAGTTTTCTGAACACGTAAAGATACAAAAACTGAATACAATTTTTCAGGGTTATTTCTGAATGAAAGTCGGATGATCAATTTTTACGATTAAAGTTAACTGTTTTGTATGGCACTCTAATGAATTAAAAATGGTATCCTCTTTGCTACGAGGATTATTCTCATTTTTGTAAAAATTTCTTTAAGTCAACTTTTGATTCAAATAGCCATAACTTAGTAAAAAAGGATCAAATTGCAACGAAAAAAATATTCTTGTAACCAATACTTAAAACTTTTTAATTCAATTAGAAATTTGAAACTAGGAATTTTCTTGAAAAGTGACAGTGAACTCGTGCGCAAGTAATTTTAAGGAATTTATGTTTGCATTATTACTTTTAAATTCTTTTACGCCCACTGCACTTCGAATTGCTTTTTTTATTCCCGTACAATGAATATTACTAAAGTTACGTGCGATAAAAAATTGAGTTTTTTATTAGGGGTAAAAGTCACTCCTTCAATTTCTCGAACGTTCTATGTGTTATTTCAAAACTTTAAACTAATAGAAAACTGTGAAGGCCGTCGGACACTTAACGTCGAACTCGCGAAACAAAATTGAACGCAATGGTCATATGTCGAGCTACATTGTATTAGAGTATTTGTCAGTGATGGGATATCAGATTAAATAATGTTCTTACGAAATGATACTGGTTGATGTAAATAATGGATAAGAAGAGCAGATATAAATTGAAGGTAATAATATTTGATATGTTGCGCTACATTATGTGCTAGCTCAAGATTAGTTATGCAGTTATGAATTAGTTTTCCAATGAGAAGATTAGCATGATATGATCGCCACACGAGTGTTACTTTTTCGGGACTGGGAAAATACTTCTGTTATAAAATCATACCCGATAGGATCAAGCAAGCACTGGTTGGGAAGGACGAATGATCTCGTGATAAGTAACTGCCTTTAAGGATACGTTGTCCAGCTTGATATCGTTTTCGTTTATCGGATACAGCGACACTAGGATAAGTGCTGATATCTATCGTGAAGAGTCTACAGACACTCGTGATTCATCTCGAATTTGTGTCGATCGCAAATATTGGTACGAATAGTGATACATGTGCATACCTGTACGCGCACAGTCGCATCATCGAGATCGAGAATGCAAACAAATGCGCGCGCGCACGCGCGGCACATAGATGCACGATGTGCCGAGTGAACGAGAAACTCGTACCGCGTTACCGACAGTTCATAGAAGCTAACAAAAATGGAAGAACATTTTAAAATTGGTAAACCACTACCACTATTGGTCTTTGTCGGCTAGCCGTGCTTTTTCTCGTGAAAACGAAGAAGGGTTGGTGGCAGACGAGCTTTCACTATGCCATCATACGGAACTCGCCGCTGTCGACTATACCCTAACATGTATGTATGCATAAGCTTTGGGCAGCTTGCACAGCGAAGAGGACTATATATACGTGCGCGCCGTTGTCCCTGTTGCCGAAGAAAAAAGGTATGATGATGGTGGCATGCCTCCGAAACACTCTCCCGTTACGTCTCGCGTCTCTATACCATTTTTTCTTTCTTTGTATTCGCCCACACCTTCTTCATCTTCTTGTGACGTGCGTACTTGGAAAAAAGCCCTAAAATATTAAGCGCGCAATTACCAGCCCCATTCACCGTGTGATGCATCTCTGAGACGCAATCCGTGCGTTCATATCATGGGAACGAAAAAGAGGAAGAGGAGTGCCGGAAGGAGAGAAAGGGATAGTGAGAGAGTGAGCGAAAGAGATGGGGTGGTTCTATGCGACAGAGTAGGAAAAACTGACTTGCGCATTTACTCTGTCTCTGTCTCTCTCTATCTCTCTCTCTCGCTCCCCTCTTTCCTCTCTCACCCTCGCCCCATTCTGCTCTATCCGTTTTCTCTAGACTCAATACGTGATAAAAAGCTCATGTATTTCAAAGATGAAAAGCTTTTGCCCAAGTGAAAAAAGGCTGGTTATATTCGAGTGAAAATATACAAAACAAAATATAGACGAAACTTAGATAACAGTTCGGACAAATAGCGCAAATCGCAAAGACAAGAATTGATATAAGCTCCTGTCCGATAAAATTGCCCAAAAAATGGAATAAAAAACTATTGCACTTGCATGAAACTATTTAGAATTAACTCTAGAATATTTTGAATTATGGAGATTAGATAGCACCAGAATTAAGAATGTTCTGGAGGTATAATCGAAAAAAGGGCCTGAAATTAGAAAATAATAAATATATTGGTATTGCGTGCAGTACATTAGTGTATTAAAAAAAGTTGTATACTAAAGAATTTATGTAAAAGAATAGTTTCTGTTTGAAATTTGTATTTAAATCTAATTGTCTTCATATTTCCAATAAATTTCAACTAGCTTTTGTCTATTACCCACTAACGAGTGGATATTAGTCCAGGCAATAAACCGAAAATATCATCAGGTGTGGATGTTGCAAGGTGCATCCTATATTTTTTACTTTGATTTTAATTTTGTATTGTAAAGTGACTGACTACAGGTACGTAAATGAGGAGCTAGATAGTGCCATTTTCTAGGAGCTAGAAATACTACCGTTTTTTCGTATATTAACAATAGTTTGCCTCTAAATTCTATAAGCTTCAGTGTGAGAAAACTCACGACTTAATTAACATATGGACACGGTTTTTTCTTGACGGGAGAACCTTGTCCAGCCCTTTTTATTGAGACCTTGTTAATGTTACCAAAATGTTAATGTGGTTACAACGAAAAATTGTCAAAAACATCTAAAGGGTACTAAAAACAGATAACAATTAATTTTTTCATATGGTAGCGTAACACATATCTCAACGAATGCAAACAGCGCTGAAAAATCATTCATTATCTAGCATATACAAGGGGGAAAAGTCGAATTGTTTATTGGACTTTTTTGCAAAATTAATATATCAATTTCTATAACATGGCCTACATAATACATTTTTTTCTACATCCATAATTTACCGAGCTACAGCTGAAAAAGTGAAAAAACATCGGGTTTTTTCAGTAAATGATTTATCAACAGTTCACTTTAAAATTTCATGCGTGCCCACTCCTTCTTCAATATGTTATGTTATTTCGACGGGAATCCAGCATTAAACATGGATGCGCTTTCCTGAATAAGTCAAAAATTGTTATTGCCTGGAGTATATGCCCTGATTTGAACTTCACAGAAACAAAATGTGCTTAAATTGTATTGAATACTTCAAATATAATTACGAACGTTTATAAATTTCTATCAATTGTATCAATAAAAGATATGCAAATAAAACCCCTTTATCTACATTACTTTTTTGTGCATTCCTTAAAATGCGCAAATTTGGATGAAGAACATATTCTGGAAATATTTAAAAAAAATTATCTGTCAATTGGTAAACACCACTTATGATCCATTACAAAAACACAAAATAAACGGCTAACAAGACGAGCATTGCTAAAAACATCCAATCTAAAAAGAAACGGCAAACAGAGGATCAAACCTGATACGAAATATGAAATAAACCATGAACTAAGAACTTGTTCGAAAGAGATATATTTATATTCACAGCAAATAATCTTGTAAGCAATGCGCATTTTTAATAATCGCCGGCGACGTCGTTATTGTCAACACATGTGTTGAGAACGTGATGGGATTGCCCAGGGGGCGTAGAACTAGTGCTTTGTCATATTTTCAAGCTCTTACCTCATCCTTGCTGTACGTATACAACGCATCCAATCACCGACGCGTTGAGCCAAATTATGTATTGATCCGTTGTTTTTATATTTTATTACATGATAATAGTATAGGGCGAAGAGTTAGCTCCTGAAACTCTGGCTTTTTTGAAAACTGAAGATTAAGCAATTTTGATATAGAGACAACTGAACGTTGTTCCATTAATCTGCGACTTTGCCGTTTCCGCTAGTAATGTCGAAATAAATATTTAACTACACTTTTCACATGAAAGAGGTCGTATATCCTAAAAAGTGTAATTTTCTTAACCGGCGGGTCATTTTTACCAGTTACCCTTATGTACCTTATTGTATATAAAAATAGTTTGAAAATAAATTCACGAAAGAAAAAAACAGGGTTATCCGATTCGTCGATAAATTTTATAATAAAAAGAATAAAATTAAAAGTCGTATCAAACATTACGAAAAGAAATTACAGAAATACGAACAGAAATAGATGAGGCGAAAAAGATCGAAGCGAGGTTAGTATCAATAAACGTATTTTCCGTGTCACTATTTTACATATCGATAGCGTTTAATGTGCATAAACTAAAAATCTATCGCTTGTGTGCCAGCAATTTACACGAGAAAGTGAGTTTTATTTAACATTCGTGTTAGTCAAGAAATCGTGATGCCAGATCTGAGACGGTCCAATTCAGTCACGGGGAATTATGAATATGCTTCATCATCTCCGGACCTGAAGGAAGATTAATTTATATTAATGTGCCTATAGTATTTTGTCCTCGTATCCTCGGGGCACGAGCCCCGCAACTCGACACCTCCAAGGCGTGCGGGAAAAGGAAAAGATGGATATCCCGAAAGCGATAGTTACGTTTCACAGGATTACGGAAACGAGAACGTTCCATACAACAAAGCGTATCAAGGATCGGAGAACGCATCTTATATCTCAAGCTTCTAATTAGATGGAGGTCATGGAGACGACACAAGCTAAGGCGTCGGTACAAGAAGCCTCGATAACCGATAATAATCCAACGTTGGATGCCACAGCTGAGGCAGCAATAGACAAACCTAACCATTTCGAATCGTTTCAAAATTTAACTCGTAGGGACACATATATGCATTACTTTTAATGAAAAACATTTTTCATTGCATTCTAGGTATATCAATCGAACTTATCACGACACAGATATTATGAATGTCAAATATTGGACAGCACACGATTTTATAAAAAAACGTTTGCCTTTCTTGCGATTGTCGATATTCAGCTTTATGTCTATTCTCAATATAGATAGTTACTTGTCGTAGCAAAGTCAATATCGTAATGTGACAAATCAGAGATCCGCTCTAAAGTAATTATCATATGATATGACGCTGTTGGAAACGTTACTGTCGAAATCTCTTTATCCCATGGGGAACATTACTGATGTTGGGACCCAAATCCCATATTTCCTGATAATTCCTATCATCCTCTTACGGCCGTGGGCCATTAGAAACCTATTGTTTGCGCATGTTATCACCCTACTGAACCCTTTTTATGTCAATGTTAACTTTCTGCCGAATACACCTTAAATTGCGTCATTTACGAAAAAACCACAAGTTACGAAATAAAAATAATATAATGTATATAATTATATAATATAAAATAATAATAATAATAATAATGATAAAGTACGTAATACGCACGTAATATTATGGATGTCGTGTTTTTTGCCAATAGCTAATGCCCGTAATGTTACGGAATTAGTCGTTAAGTGGTTAAAGTAATTATTATAGATATGATGACCCTGAACATCAACGCTGTTGCATTATTTGTGCTACGCAGAAAAACGTACCCCTTAGGGATCTCAGGAACGTATATTTAAATATTTACCAAATTGCCCAATTTAATTCTGAGATTAACAAATCATATATTTTTATGGTATGAAATAAGGCATAGAAATGGCGGTGACATATAAAATATTGTGTCTGATGGTTTGATGGTGATGATGATTTGATAGTCTAATGTGCCACACATATATTTAAGGTCAATTGGGAGATTCAGGGAGTAGAGAATAGATCGATAAAAATATCAGATCGCATTATCGATTAACAACATTTTACTTCTACAAAGCCTTTGATTCTTAATTGTATGACTCTTCTCTCTGGCTACCTGATTTCGACTGATTCTTTTCTTTTCTTCACTAATCTTATTGTTTCTTAACCCCTTTTCCTTATTTCATGGTAGGCTCCTTTCGTACATAGTACTGAACAAACTCTTGTCACCATGGACTTAGATCCCAGATCCCATATAGTATATACATGTTCGTGCACGCTGATTATGTACGTGTGTGTATATGTGTGCGGATGCGCACGCGGATGCGCACGCTCGACTATCTATAGATAGTGGAGCGTCGACTGACTATGAGGTGCTACGTATTTTTCAGGGTAGTTATGAAAATATTCTTTATAATTTTACTAAATATGAAGGAAAGAAGGAACGTGTATTTTCACTGGAGTTTCGGTTGGGGATTAGGCCAATACATCTGCATATTTTATTAAACTATTCTCTTCCGCCGTTTATTGTTTGAAAATAAATGGATTCATTCTTTAGACGAGAGTTATTATAGCTGTGAGCGGATTAAGGGTTTTGACTAAAGAACCCTGCAGACTACCAAACTCTCAAAACAATAAAACAATTCCAACGTGCTTAAAAACTCGATGTACCCTTCTGGCGACCAAATGTTTTATTACTCTGGGTCTTTCCCCAAAGGGGTAGGTACGTACGGACCCAATGAAAATGCACGTTTCATATTTGTATGAACTTCCACCCTAGCAGAGGGAGTGGGGGTAAAATCACGGTTCTTAATTTCTCCTTTTTCAAAGTCAGTTCATTTTTGAATATTGCCGAGTCAACACGAAAACTCTAATGTTGCCGAGTTAACATCATACGTTGTTGACTTAAATGTTGCCGAGCCAACACAAGTCTAAGTGTCATATTAACGTTGCCGAGTCCACCCTTTAAATTTAACTTCGAATAAGCACACTATATGTAGAAATTATCCATGTTTCAAAATACAGTTCTATTCATCGAATCAGTGTATTCGAGTAAATATTTCTTATCCGAAACTAGTCACCCATCATTAATTTAAAGTGTGACATGCTAAACTTCTTTCGTCACATCGCCTGGAATAATAAAATTCGCGGGAAAAGTGTAGTACGAAACAGACGATATATCTATATATTATCTTGCATCTATTCCATTGGCATCGTGATTTAAAAGCGCGGCAAGAAAGCCACGAGGAGCGAGGGCGGCGAATCTAGTGCACAGGGTGCTCCATCACGCCAGAATTAAACTTATCTGAATGCGTCAACGTAGTATCTGAGGCTTCCTTCTCCACCCTGCGACTCACCAGTCTCGCTTCTCTCCTGCAACAGCAGCGTATATGGCATGGGAGTTGCGTACTGTATACTATTCTTCACACGTTGCCTGACCCCTGTTTCAATGCCACTCTTCCATGTTTGCTTGTGAACAACACTCCTATAATGTGGCTCCCTCGTTTCGCTCGCGGCGAAACTATGGTCCCGCCCTCTCGTTTCATAGTGAACTAATTTGCGGTCAATCCCGTACGCGAATAGCTTGCTCGATAACCGGCCGCCAGCTACCGTTACTACTCTACTACTACTGCTACTACTACTACTACTACTACTACTACTACTACTACTACTACTACTACTTCTACTACTACTACTACTACTATGACTACTACTTCTACTACTACTACTACTACTACTACTACTGCGGCTAAGCTGTCGAGGATTATGTTAAACGTTGTCGGCCCCCGCTATACGAAACGACGGTTATCCCTGGGTACCATCCACTCCATATTGTTATATGAAGCAGAAATCTGAGCGAAGCTCATGGCTAACCTAGAGGAGTGGGTCAAGTGCGAGCACGCAGAAATCAACTTCTACTTAACGCAACTTCTCACGGGGCTTGGGGCATTCAATGCATATCTGCACCGCATGGGCCTCCTTGACGGCCCACTGTGTTACTAATGCGCGTCCGAACCCGACGATGCTGAACACACCTTCTTCCACTGCGGCAGATGGGCAGAGGAAAAAAGAGTCGCGGAGGAGGCCGTCGGCGAACTCCTGAGTCTGAAGAACGTGATCTCCCACATGATCAACTCCAGGCTGAAGTGGGAGGCGATCATGCACCTCGCGGAAGACGTGCTCAAAGCCAAAAGACAAGAGCAGCGAGACAGAGACGGCGCGTACAAGGGCACCAAGGGTTGGACTGAAAAAATGCGAAAGCGGTTTCCGGTTCAACCACCCTTTCACTGCCGTGAAGAGAGGCAGAGGATTGTTTTTAGGCACTAAAAATCTGACAGTACCAACAACACAACAACTTTTGTTTGTGTCTTTTCGAAGATTTTCAACCGCTGAACAAAAAAACAACTACCACTTCCATAGTCGCTAAGGATTAATCTTTTATTCGTGGTGTTGTAATCGCGGTGGTCGGTGAATTCAAAGATAAATACTATATCTCGCCGGGTTTGGAAAGTTCCGCCGAAGATTAAACGACGAGTTATGGCCCAGCTTGGAGACGGTGGATTCCCTAGGACCTGGCATCGCTCCCTCGTGGTTTTAACCCTGTTCCCTTCTCTCGATCAATCCGGAAACACACCACTCGTCCGTAGGATTCCCCTCTAATGGAAGATCATATCTCTCTCTCTCGCTTTCTGTCATTCTTGCTCGCTCTCTCTCTCTCTCTCTCTCTCTCACTCGCCCTCCCTGACTCTCTCTCTCTCTCTCTCTCTCTCTCTCTCTCTCTCTCTCTCTCTCTCTCTCTCTTTCTCCCCCTTACACACGCTCTGTCTGGTCCGACCGAGCTATCCCTTGCTGCCCCGCGAGTGAAGCACGGCCGCGACCGTCTTCCTATTGGCGGGGGGTTATTGTGGTCGCTTTATGGTAGAGAGGTACAACGTTTAATCGAGTGGTACAGCGATAACGTTTAGTGCCGCTAGTACACCGGTGGTTGTTCTCGTCTCGTGACGGCGACGGTAGAGGTTGCGGTGAAGGTTTGGTGGTTCTCTATATATAGTTGGACTAACGCTACAGTGCTGAAACATTTAACATGATATTCGTTCGTGATACTTGTCTGGCCTCGAAAACGAGCATTGGCTTTGTTCCTCTCGATCCCTTCATCCACGACTGTCACTCGTTTCTATCCAGAGAGAGGCTCCTCTAGTCTTCGGTAGCTGAAATGTCCAGCTTTTTAGCTTTACTCGAATGAATGAAACAATACCACCGCGAGAGAATACCTCTGGGGACGCTCCCTAGAGTACCTACCTACGATCTTCCTCAACTGCACAGTCGGTTGACTTGCGATCGCATGGCCACCAGAATATGAGAGCGATCTATACTCTAGAGAACACCACGTTTACCGTCTCTCTTTCCCCATTCGTCTCATTGACTTTTCGTTTCCAGAGACATGGTTAGCGTCAACCACGCGCCACGCCACCTATTTTATATATACGACGCGATTCCGTTTTCATCGATATAAGTACTTTCGCTCTTTCATTCTTCGATGAGCGGCCTAGATCTATATCCGGGCTCGAATCTCTTCAGGGTTCGTTGAAAACGAAACGGCAAGTCTCGAATCCTTGAAGAACTCATGTCCAGTAGAATCGATGTAACCTTTGTCGAACGGTCAGTGTGATTCGTGTCTCGTCCAAAGCTCGAGTTGAACGAGCGGACTCCAATATTAGTAAAGTGGGAGATATTCCTGTACAATATCAGTCTTTTAGTGAAATACCGTAGCACCCGTGTAATTTGAACTCTCGAAATACCTCTAATTTGTTATATACATTATCACCCCTTTTCCATAGGTAGAGAAGGAGAGAGAAGTTACCACGAGTGCTTTGGAGAATATGCCGTATACTGTCGAGTTCCTCCACAGAGACAACAGCGATGGCGTCACCGTCGGTGACAACGACAATAACGACATGATAAAGGCTGACTCGCCACTGGACTTGCTAGACACTACACGCGACAGATTATGGATGATATACATTTCGAGATCGCTTGAAACGAAAAGAGTGGATAAACATCGGGTGTAAGTGTGCACAGGCGTGTGCGTGTGTCTGTCTTGTCCACGTCTATACCTGGGTATGGAGCTACGTATACGTCAGTGAGTCTTTAACTCTTTCTCTCTCTCTCTCGTCCTACCTGTTTCCATATTTTTCTTATTCTGTCTGCCTGTGAAATTATCACTATAAATACGTGTCTGCGTATGTATGGGTACGCACGCCAAGAGGTCCCCCACTAAACCGAGATGTGAATGGCTCGGCTCGCGTATAAAATGCATGGGATTTCATTCTGTAATGTCTTTCATCGAGCAGCTTGAGTTGAAGTTTTCAGGCAGTGCGTATTTAAGCGTTTCTTCTGCTCAAGGCTCTTAGACGGCTCGAGGGTCACGATACAAGAGGAGAACAAAGAGAAACGATGAATGTAATACGTGACCTTTAACAGTCTCTTCGCTGGTTCTACTTCGAACCTTGGTGAAGGTTAGAAGGAGCTGTGAATCAAAAAATTAGGACCGTAAGCTGGATAAAGGGTAGAAAATGCTTGAACGTAAGTAGTGATTATTGTCCTAACAGGTATTCCCGACATTAATTTTCTGTTTTTAGAGACGCAGTGTCAACTGCGCTTCTAGCCATTTACTCTAAGGGCAACTGAATGCAAGCGTCCGGCGGGGCGTTCGGCGGCGCGTTGATTTTTAACACATGCGAATGTGAACGAGTGTCCCGAGTGCCGGCCGAGCGTTTGCTGTGTTAGAAACGAATGCCCGGTCAGACGCTCCGCCGGACGCTCGGAGTCAGTCTGTACTCTAAAGGTACGCACTGAGTGCGAGCGTTTGGTGAAACGCCCAGCGGGGCCTTCATTTTTAACGCGAACGAGCGGTTGATTTTTAACATATGCGAATGTGAACGAGCGTTCCGAGTGTCAGCCGAGCGTTTGCTGTCGAAAAAACGCACTCAGTGTGCACCCTAAGGCTACATCCTGAATATAAGTGCGAACGTCCGGTGGGGCGGGGTGTGCGGCGTTCGTTTTAATACATGCAAACGCAAACGAATGTCCTGAGTGCCGGGCGAGTGGTGCGTCGGGAGAAGCGGGCTTGCTTGTATCGAGCGGGTCGTCGCGTGCAAGTTCAAACCTATCTGTGATTTTCAGCGGTGATAGAGGCGTCGCATCATGTTGTTCGAATAAATTATTATACAAATGCGGAATAAGCCTGAATTATGGTTATTTTGACATTCTCTTTACAAGAATAGAATAGCTAAAGCGAATATGTAGAAGGAATTGGCAACAAAAAGGTTTCATACAATCCAGTAAGCGTTGCGCACTGCTTTCTCAATAATCTCACTTGGACCTTGTCTCGACTTATAAAAATATTTCAACCACACATTTTCTTCTAAATACATATCAATAATATAGCCTGACATCGAAACTATGATGAAATAGTGACCGATTCAAACAAACGCTGAGCGTGCACTAAGGGTACTCGGTGGAACACTCTTTATCGCCGTTTCCCCGCTCCGCTGAACGCTCGCACTCAGACAGTAGCCAGTGTGTAATGAGTTTTGATTAATAATTATAATATATGAGGTTAGACGGGTATGACGAATTGTATAGACTAAAACTTCAAAATATCAGGTAACGCAATTATATATTTAATTTTGTCGGTTGCCAATATAAAATCACAAGACTGTGGAAGAACATCCTACAACAAATGCGGATTATCTTATTTTTTAATCATTCTGACGACTTGTTTATGCCACCGTTGCGCGCGCTTGCCAATTCGTGTTAAATTTCGTCAGTTAATATTTTCCAAGTACATGATGGAAATCTAACCTACAGTTTCGCAATTGATACTTGTATCTTCATTAAACAAAGGTTGTTAATTTATTAGACCCATGCCATCAGTATTTATTTTCGGTACATAGTGTATTTTTTTGCAATAAATGACCTGTATATATATAATCCATCTATGTTTGTCTATAGTTCGTTCAATTGGAAAATAAAAAAGTACTTCGTACTGACTGTCAATTTGTATTAAAAATCCATATAATAGATTTGTCTGAACCACTTATGATAAACTAAAAATCATTCGAATATAAGAAAAAAAACATTTTATTCAAAAGTATCAGCCGAAGTCAAATTGGTAAACACATACGGTCGCAAGTTCATTTGCCTTGACGAATTAAGTTACGGTAAGTAGTAGCTTAAACTAATTAAGTTACTACGAATCAGTTACAAAACTAATTTTGTAATTACTGGGTCGTTTTCTGGTATATGAAAGATTTTTTAATTATTTGCCACCCAGACGCTGCGAATCCCTTGATTGCATTCTTTTTACGTATAGAAAATATATGTCACTCCAGATGTTTCATCAAGTCTATCCGAAACTTTAAAATTTTCTACGTCAATAAGTTCAAAGCATTTACGATGAGTATTTGCATAGTGGGTAGTTTTATTTCGCGCACATAAAAAATTTCAACTAAATTGATACAAAAATTATTAGATTGTGACAATAGTGACCAATATTTCTCAAGTCCAAAATAATTAGCAATTCATCTTTTTATTGGGTATTCGGATGTACAAAGCTGATATCTTGAGGCCTATCATTCCTAAGTATCATGTTATAAAATATTTTGCATGTAAATTGAACTTCGTGCAGTCACGTAAACATAGGAAATTTCCGAAAATGATCACTCCAAGAAATATCGTTAAACCCTAAGTTTTCTTTAAAGCCTATTACTGACTTTTCACGTTGGCCTTGTTAATCACAGTTAAATTTATGCCAAAATGATTTTATAATATGCATAATAAAACATCTGATAAATAAGAGGTAATTTTTGAAAATATGACAATTGAATAAGGAAACAAATTCTTAGAAATATTTACCTCGAATACTATTGGGCGCAATTGTTATTGGCACAAAACCTTCCTAATCATCCTATTCATATCTTACTCTAACAATAAGAGGCTGAATTATAACAAAAAATAGATTGACTTCTCCAGAAAATAAAATAAAACCAACGTTGCATAGTTTAGCAAAATGAAAATATCCAAAGTTTGAGGGCCTGCGTAGGTAACTATTTCCGATCAGATTGAAAGTCTACGTATTTTATGACCTCAAATGGAACGAGCTGTAATCATGAAACTGTAAACATTTGGACCCCCCCTCCTGAACCAGGGCTATCGTAATGGGCATCATTCCATTACTACGTAACCAAATATAATATGCCCCTTCAAGATTAAGATCTCAATCTGTCTTTGCATCGACTTCCAAATTGTACAATTACCTATCGATCTTCTATTCCTTTCTTCGATACATGTGGGAATGGAAGCTCGAGAAGTACGTATACAGACGCTTTGTGTTAGATAGCTTCGAAGAGCGAATAAAAAGTTGGATGCCCGAGAGTGAGAGTGTTGAGGCTGGCTGAATCGTTCACGGCGCGCAGGGTAGAAGCGAAGACTGAAGAGAAGTGCCGAACACCTTGGGGAGCTGGCAGCTCGTTACCTGAGACACGGTGCAACTCTCTTATTCCTTCATCTCCTCTTCCATCTTCGCCCCGTCCTTCGTACTTTTTCTTCCCCCATCCTCTATCAACCAGTTCTCCCATTCTTTTCTATCTCTTATTCTATGTCTAGCAACCACGAGAACTACGACTTGCGAGAGTGACTATGAGCATGCCCGGGCTTTTCCTCTCTCGTGCTTTCATTCTCAGACCACTCGGATAATTCAACTGGGAGTGCACGCGTACCCGCACGCACGCGTGTGTTCACACGTGCACACATAGACCCCTTCAAATCCTTCTACTTTCGTGGTCTCACATACCGGCAGTTTGAATAATGTTCTTAAACTCCTTATCATCGTCTCCATCGTCGAGTTTCTCGTTGCTTTCAGCCAACGATTTACGGGCTGTAATACGTGTGTATTCGGATACATAAACATAAATATACGTACATTGATAGGGGGGTTCCGTAGTTGTGTCTTTATATAGCTACTGTACAAGATAGTAAGATTCGTTCTGTGTATCTACTGCATCCGTGGGAATCTCGGTACTTGGGAACAAATGGGTATTGTATAAGACCGGTGGAGCTGTTCGCAGTCTCTAATCCATCTCTCTCTCTCTCTCTCTCTCTCTCTCTCTCTCTCTCTCTCTCTCTCTCTCTCTCTCTCTCTCTCATTCTCTCTCTTTCTCCACCTCTCCCTCCCTCCCTCCCTCGTCTTTTTAACTAACAAGCGTATTCGCATTGAAGCTCATTTGCGAACCTTAGATAATTGTTGTCTCGTTGGTTCTGCTTCGTACAGCTCCGTTATTTATTACTGTATGCCTTATCCCTACTTACTAGTTGACCAATCACATTTTTCGCCGCAAACTTTATTAATATTGTAATTGTTTTGGCCCATCCTCAAATGCTTTTCCATGCATTCATTGTACTTTGCATTATAATGTTGAATGGGATATCTACAAACATCACAAAAGGTATTGGACTGTTTTTCTGCCAATTTTTCAATAATTTACGTTCGGCATAAATAACTCATCAACCAATTAATCTCTGTCCCGTTCTCTTCCTCTCTCTCCTCCCTTTACTCGCTTCCTCCCCCACCACTTTCAAAGTTTTCTACACTTACTCGTGAGCTTATAAATTAGTGACAACCAATTGACCGCTGCCGTTTGTTCGCTTCAATTATACATAACAACATATACATAAAGAATAATTATTCACTCTGAATGAGTGTAAAATGGAGCGACAAACCATTCAATGAAAACCGGCGGTGCAGAGGGTATCTTAGTATTTTTAAGTTCTTCCTTTTTTCAGGAGAAAGGTAAAGGTCCGGGTCTTCCTGCTTATATATACATAGAATACTGTTTCTCAGCACCTGTATTTAACATATGCAGAGATTATATACTACTCAAAAAAATGAAAAATTAAATTGTCGATACTTGACAACACGTACTTTTCGCTGTATTCGTCGTACAGGGATAAAAAAAGCAATTTGAAGCTTGAAGTCGAGTCAAAGCCAAACTTGGCTAGTTGCATTCGTCAAACGGCTGTCTCGAATCAAATATATGTGTCGAAAAATGTATACAAAAATTTAATTCGCGTCTGAAATTCGCGACCGAGAATTGGGAAATCCCCGTTGAGTTTCGACTTGAATATTTTAATTTGTCGAACGATGCATCCAAAGCATCGTCGATCAAACCCGGTCAACGTCAGCCGAGAACGTACATTCTCGGCGACAAACGACTCTTGTCAGCTGATGGCAAACGCCAATCCATACAACTATTATACAACATGAACCCATCTTCAGTTCTGAGAAATATAACACCAAACATGTTTGCCCCTTTGCCGTTCACAGAACAAAATTGCTAGTCTGAGTAGATTCTGTGAACAAAAAAGAAGTTTGTTGCAAAAATTCTAAGCTTTTATGAGAAAAATTGAGATATTACTTTTTTCTACAAGTGATAATCGAAACAAAAAATTATATTTTATAGGCATTAGTTTTTGACGCGTAACCTAGAAACCCTTTGTAATCGCGAAATATAATTGAGAACATATGTCATCTCTAAATCTTCAAATACAAATATAAATAATACCCGACGACATTAGTTAACCAACGAGAGTGATCACGTTATTCTTTCTTTTTTGATTGCCAGTTTTTTGTATTTCACTATTTACTCCCTGATAATACAATACATTATTTACACTATACCTACGCTAGTTGTAAAATAATAATCACTTTTCGTCTTTAATAATTTCTTAGTAGCATGGAATCACGATAATACGCATCGTTGTATTATCGAACTAGCAAGCCGAATAACGACAGCATAGTCGTGTTTCCTTTCCATCTCTCTCTCTCTCTCTCTCGTAAATGCGGCGTTTAAAGCTGCATATGCGTATGGGTTTGTGTATACGTATATCCCATCATTTTGGAGGTGTGAACAAGCGCTACTAGTGCTCGAAGCTTCGTGAAAGTGTAGCGGGGTACGCGCGAGCTACATATACAACCATGATCTATTGTACCAATTGCTATTACCGGCCTTCCCCATGTTATTTTTCGCCAAATTCGGGGTGAGCGGTATAAAACACTCCCTGGGGATAAAATTATCACCTTTTGTTTTGTCGAATTTAGCAGTACCATCGAGTATTTTGAGGGAAACTCGTGTTCCGCGCCGCCGCCTAAGGATTCTATCAAAGTTTCATGACGTTGTGAACTTTACGAAATATTTTATTGCAACGAAATGAAAATCATAGGGTATGATCTAAGGTAAGCAATAATTCAATATTGTGTAGTTCTATTGTATGTATATTTAATGTAATAAAAATGTGTGTTTGGTTTCCAATATCATACAACAATATAATCAGCGAAATTCTATTGTTGTAAGTGATACCATGAGGTTGGGTTTTGACGTTTGTTTAGAGTTAGGCATAGAGGTGAAACGATCTTCTTACAGGAGGGCAAAATGAGCCCAGAGATGGGGGTATGATGCATGCGTTGGAGTTGCTCCTGATGACGCTAACCTTGACAAAAAAGTATATAGAAAAATGCTCTTAATTAATAATTATATTGTACGCTTACTAAATTCTAGACCGACAGACTAGGCTTCCAGAAAATTCACTAATTTCTCAAAATTCGTAGTCTAGGTACTTTTTACACCTGTTTTCCCTTAGGGAGATCATTTTACACCACTCTCCCCTAAATGTAAATCTGCTGCCAAAATTACCACGTGGTAACGAAAACTATACATTTTTGGTAATTTTTTTGAATTTTATTTATATTTGGGCCCTGTAGGAATATCAACCGTATTACATACTGAAACTTCCACCCATTCCGTTCATTATTTCAGGGATGGCATTTGCCCGAACAATTCAGGGTTACCTTAAGGATAAATGAGGTCCACTACATCTCCTGAATATGCATCTTCGTGCTAGATTCACTACCATAAGGGTAGATCTGGGATACTTGTCTACGATGCTTTTGACAGTTTTGTCGAATGCGTTGTCGAATACGATAGAGAAGTGATCTCCCTACTATTTACTTACTTATTACTTATCTTTAAACTAGCCCTAGTGATGAATTGATAATGTAATATAACTCTTGAATAAATGAATACGAGCCACCACGATACGCAGAGGGCGGTGATTTCAAGGTCAAACTACTGCATTGATACTCCGAACTTTGTTGATATTGTAGAACGAAAGTTCGCAAATTGGACATTATAATTTCCTACATTTTGTATTCGATGAGCTCAATCATCATCGCGACACGAGGTTTCTCCCATCCGCCCAAAGTTTTCTGAAATATGTTGTGATGGAAAAATATTTTCTCCACGTCATCGCTCATTCGAAGTTACGAGCACCATCCCCGAGATGTCGAGAATGTGATCGATTCCTCCTTGTATAAGCATTCGTCGTCTGTTTCATACTCATACCGGTATGCTTCATACCGGTGGGAAAAGACCGGTCGTGAATTAAGGAAGTGGGTAATGAGGCAATTACCGGACAGATCGTCGAATAACTTGGTCATAAAGTCACGGCCAAGACCATCGAATTAGTTAGGTAAAAATTCTACAGTCTGAGGTTGTCGAGCGACCAGACAAATTTCAAACTACAATATTGTCAATTTTTCAGACCGCGTTGTCGAACCACTCCTCCGTTAAGTTAATAAAACGTGCTGTTTGAATGAGCGCTGTGCGAGTAAGGTAGTTGTTGCAGTATTTGATAACCATAGACAATAAAATTGTAATTAGTGAACTTGCTTAATTATCGATCGGCTCGACAATCTTCCATTGTGTCTGCTTTCCGTTTCGTCCTCCAATCGAGTCTCCTTGATTGTTTATGCTCAATTTAATAATTTATAATTTATCAAATTGAGTGTTACCCAAACCAAATCTGTTTATTAAATTAAAATCAGAGTCCTGCCAGTAACCAGCTCCCAGCTGCGACAACTGTAAGAAAGAACTCTTGTCCCAGCCTATATCGTCTCGCCTTTGCATCCGCTTCTTATCAATGAACAGGGATATTAAAGATTATAAGTACGATAGTAAATTCAGCGAAGAGTAAAGAAAACACCGCAATGAGAAACAATATCGACGAATGATCGTTGACTGCAATATTTAGTGATTGTCGTATTCATACGCTTAATCCCACGACTCATTAATTATTTCGTATCTTCTTTTTTTATTGCTTATATAGTATAATTATATATATTAAATAGATAATGTTGGTTTCTTTATATGCATATGTTTATGTACAAAAACTAATCTATCATATACCGAGAACGCTATGTGCGGCCGATACTGTTTATGTTTATATTACGCTATTCGGGCAGAGCGATAAGTACGGACCCAATAACTGATCCTTTAGTTCGGACTCTGCTATTCTTTAGTCTTGACTAATATATGCTAGGAGCCAGACGTGCCTTCCCAGTGTTCTATAAAAAATAACTATGAATATAGAACTAAATGTTACTTATTTCGTAACTTATTTCTTATATAGATAAATATTGACTTTGACTCGTGTGCCAATTTAAGCAGAAAATTTAAATACGTCAAAAAATTACATATTTTGTTAATGGTCATATTATTGATATTATTAATGAACAGTCGAAAAAGTTATAATATTAAGGAAAGTGTGAAAAAAAAACAAATAATGTATCACCTGCGATGAGACTTTAGTAGGAGAGTTTTTCAAGATTGTACATCTTGAATCGTTCACTTTAAAGACGAAACCGAAATCACACGACACCGCGAGGTATCAATACAATAAATAACTGAATTCACTCAAATATTGCCGATGATTGTTTACACGTGGATTTTTTTAAATACAGTTTACAATTTAAGTTTACAGTTTTTCTAAAAATGCTTGTTATTGTTTTGGGTTCTACTTGAATAATGGAAAGGGCAGTCTACCGCGGTTGATATATTATGAGAGTTGAAGAATAGAACATTCTGCTTCGTAATCTGAACTGGGACAGCCAGTTAGAAAAATTATTTTTAACTTTCTAAGAAAATGTACACGGGGGTATGACTCCTTCACGACAATTGTCTCAATAGTTCATTGATTGTGCAAGAAGTACGGCAACAAATCGATGTACGGATACTTTGTAAGAAAATACCAGCCGCGGAATCGCTCCAAGCGTGTTTAGCGCGTATGGCTTGCACTCGGTAGACAATCAAAAGGAGAAAAGCCTGGTTGATGTAACTGAAAGACCCCAGATGAAATGCTTGTGATTTTTAACGTTTTTAGCGGAAGACAAATTTTTATTTTGTTTACATTTGGTAGCTAAATGTGCCTTGGATTACTGCAGACTGTGTAGTCGCGTGAGACGCGACAAATAATCTGCCGCAATCCTTTTCTGGTGCTTTTTTACGCACGTTCTATATATTGTATGATGTTTTTTTATTTTTAATCCTCAGCCATCTACGAATACTCTATAATTACGAATTGTTTCGAATCCTGAAATTTCATCGGAGTCAAATATACATTAACCTTTTAGCTGCGGGAAAATTTCAGTACAAATCGACCTCTTATAAAATGCAAAATTTATACATAAAATCACTGGATATCTCAGGTAGAGTTCCCGATCCGACTGCTGGTCGATATATCGACCAGCCCCGGAGACAACGTATAGTGTAATGTAAAAAATTTGTCTCATTTGTCATGAAGGTTTGAGAGGGTATTTCTATGTAATTTCCCGCGTTGAATATGAAAAAATAGTAAAAATATTCCCGCGGACACCCTTGACCTTGAAAATCTCTATTTCAAGGTCAAATTTCATTTCTGATATAAGCCAAGTTTTGAGAAAGTTTTCGTGCGTAGTTTGATGCGCTGCATACGTAAAAACCACAAAAAAAATCCGCAGGCACTCTTGTTATGTAGATCGTCGAGTTAGAGGTCAAATTTCATTTCTACCACAAACTCAGCAAGCTACTGCCGCATCTCCGGAGATATCAAGAAATATTCTGACATTCGCTCTCAGCATGACCCAGGATCAACGACGTGGATGTAGCGAAAATTATTCAAAACGTATTCAAAACATCAAATTTTGCCTAACAACATTAAATATTTTGTGCCTCTTGAGTGCTCGATATATCGACCACCTCCGCAGCTAAAAGGTTAAGAGAATTATGCTTGTATTCTCTGCTAGTATTGGTAACTACGCGATTTTACCCTGTACTCATATCTTTCAAGTTCCAACTTCCTATAACACCACCTTCCAAAGGCCATATCGTTGTTTATGCCCTTTTTCTCCACTTAACGATTCAGCTCCTGTGATTTACGATGTAACCGATGACACAGATCCTGCCACTAACGTAGTCACTCAATTGATGGATGAGGAATTAAGGGCAACTACGTACTGCCCGTTCGTGAAAGCTTTATAACATGCATTAATTCTGAAAAGTGACTTACGCACACATCGTGTCAGTCACGACTTATCTCCAATTCTATATCAATTTTATAGTCAGTTATGACTCTCTAAGTTTACGCCGAATCCGTCATGAATCAGTTTAGATTATTATAAAGTCAGGTAGTTATCCAACATTTATTATTCAATTCACGAAGTTCATCAACTAATTAGCATCCGGCGACAGCCAACCAACAATTCCATCTCCGATCCATATTTACGACGCAAAGCGAAGTTCGCCATAGATCATCAGCCGTCATCTCAGCTCCAATAGACTGGTTCACCGAATTATTCCCACTCTTCAAACCGCTACGGGATTCCGACCCCAACCGATTAATATAGATACCGTAAGTGTATGCGGAGAATTCAATTTGATAAATGCAAGTTTAGTCGGAAGCGTTATCAAAATGCCAACGAGACCCTTCGGAAACACCTCAAATGGGATAGACTTGATCGAGATAAAAACTGCAGTGCTCGATTATCGATCGAAAACAATAGAGAACCTATTATCATAACAGACCAGTCTGTTCACTTTTACTATAACTCACAAACTGGTGAACAATTGTACAAAGTATTCTATGAACGAGAATCAGAAATCTGAATAATCGTTTTACATTAATTTATAAATCTTTAAATGTTTGTTATCATTAGTTACATGCGTGTTACTTATTTAAGCCGAAATCCTCTTTATAACAATTCTCGATCAAGGAAATTAAGGTACGAGCCAACACTTAAGTCTAAAAAAGGCTATCCGTCCTCGTAAAGCGTGGCTGATATCGATACTGCCCTAGTCGAAGCTTTCGAGGTCTTTACTGGTTTCCATGCAGATTGACCAATACAAGGAGTGCAAAAGTCTGGGATGGATATAAAGTGCCCGTGACAATCTGCAGGTTTCTGAAGACTGAATTGGGTTTCATACCAGCCATTCTCGTTACCTGAGTTTGTTCGTGGCTCCACAAGCTGTCGACAACTTCCTAATATTCCCCTCCCGCGTCCCGAGCTATTGTGAAAGTCGTAGTCTAATTGTAAGAAGGGGGACTAATTCAAGAATTTAAACTACATTTCTGTTGACTGTGACATAATTCAATAACTATTTATGTAAAACTCTGAAAGATAGGGCAAAAGCTTAGAATAGTTTAAAAACCACCTGATTTTCATCGTTGTTGCAGAAATGAATAAAGATAGAGGTACTATAACATTTAAAGAGCGTGAAATAATTAGGTACACGATTATAATAGTTCACTCATTCAAGAGGCAACGGCATCACGATACATAATCATAAATATCACGATCAACGATAATAAATAACAAAAACAAACTAACATTTTGGGGTTCATAATCTGTACGGCCAAAAACGACATAAAATTTAATAAGTTTAATTGCTTTATATAACTAACAAGTATGACCGAGCAATACACCAGATTGGAGAGAATGAGAAAGAAATGCAAAGTGGGAGAGAAAGAGAGAACAAAAACATACTCTTCTCCCCCTTTTGACTCTCGAGTCATCGCTGCGTGAAAATTTGCCTAGGGGCTGCAACGTAGCACATCTTTTGCCCGATGCTAAGCTAGGGAGATGCGCAGAGGAACTTTTCGGCATTACTCCGCATTGCACGAGACCCGCGCACGAGAAAAAAAGGTGAAATGGAGTATATGGCTCATTCCACTATTAACCGTCGAACCTTCTGGCATCAAATTCTCGATTCATGTACAATTTTTATATCTTATGTCATGTTGTGAAAAAATATCATGTACAATGTTTAAGATTTTTAAGTCTGTGCTCCTTCGCGAAAGTCAAAATTCAACGAACCCCATTTACATCAGAATGAACGATGGGGTATTAATATTTACAATTATCATTACTGTCAATTAGTAGAGAACAAATATTCCATTACTCTGTCTGACATAACAAACGTCTATTGCCTTTTATTACTTCTTCAATTTGTATAAATTTGATTACTTTCAAAGTTCAGTAAGCTACATATCAGTTATGTATGTTTTTGCTATATTGAGATAACTTGTTTCGTAAAAATGGAATTGTATAGAGTGGGACAAGAATTAAATGATGATTAAATAATGAGCCGATTTGTTTAATCTTTCTCACCACTAATACTTTCTCGAAGATCCTACGCAAAGTTATCATTAAAAAGATTCTATAGTGATAATACCACCGAATAATATTTTTTCATTTATCCCTTTTTGAAAACTTTTTTATATCTGATTCTCGGATTCCCAAGGATCGAAGTGTGCTATGCTGTATTATTGGTGACCTGGATCAACCACGCATGCAATCTTACGGACGCAATTAATAAAACATTTTTTTCTTAAGCTAAGCGCTCACATTGTGCTGCAAAATATTGTTATCACTGATTCTTTTGCAGACTCTTTTCTTCTTTGTTTCTTTGAACTTGATCATCGTATATATCGAATGTATGTAAAACATATCCTTTATAAGTGATGTATAAGGTAAGACAATTTTCGAGATTCTTGGAAGTGGATTAAAAAATAGATTGAAAATAAATAACTTGGAAACTATTATTTTTAAGTGTTGTTACAGAAAAACTGTTCTAACATCATTCTCTCCTTTTCCTGCCCCGGCCTTTTCGACGCCTTTAAATATTTCGTCGATTTTTTGTTGCAGGGCAAATGTCCATATTTTTTGGTCTTTATGTAAGGCAGAGTAATTGAATATTTGTTTTTACATAACTCATAAAAATGGTAAAGGCCAATATTTATGGAGTAAACTTCACTTGGTATACGTGGTAGGTAATAACTATACATTTTCAACTCCCCAAAAACGCAGAATTAAAACGCTTCAGCTTTACGAATTATTTTCAAGATAATAAATAAACGATGGTAAAAGTACGGGTGAAATACAGATGGCGCGACGGTTATTGGTGGAATGAGCCATACATATAAAAAGAAGGAGGGATAAAAAGGGAGAGAGTGTCTCGGGGGTGCGCTTTACTTCTCATCTTTTGCTCGCTTCATCCCTTGGCAACGGTCAACAGCAGGCAAAACATACCCAGCTTATTCGCTATTTTAGGAAATTGCAGAATCCGGATTCTCTGGGTAATATTGAGCGCATAGACACGGATGAATTGTGTTACGCTCGGAATCTCAGCGATGGTCGTTATTTTATTTCCGTAAATTCTCGATGTTGTCTCCTGGATAACGGGCACCGTCTGCTGCCATGGGAGAACGAAACAGTACTGCAGTCATATGTATATATATGGGGCTCCGAAGACGAAGAGACGAGTGACTGATGTGAGCGTGTGAGCGCGAATGTGTTCGATCGAAGGATATTTGTATGGACGTATACATGTGGAGTATAGAGAGAAAGAGAAAGAGAGAGAAAGAAAGAGAGCGAGTGTATGTGATTGGTCAATAATCGAATGTGAATAAGAATATATGGAAAGTGTCGCTCACAGAAATTAAGAAAATAGTCTAGAGACGCCCGCGCAAGGAGACAGAGAAAAAAGACGGCAGTCAAGTAAGATGACGATGACAAACAACGAATATCTACGAGCGTTAGAATTTAAGGATTATTAAGATTATATATACTTATATACATGGGGCATTCAAGAGCAGGAGGTAGCACAGTGGTATCGTTCGCGACTCACACGCAGTGGGCCGGGGTTCGATTCCCGCCGGCACCAATGGAATTTTTCTGTCTTCTCGGTAGTTCGGAACTCACCTAAGAAAAAATGTAGTGCCACAGGAAGCATAGAGGTGTTGGAAATTTGTTGGTAGCCGAAGTAAGAAGAAAATGTAAAAACCCGCAAAGGTGTACATGGGAAACACGTATAACACTACTACTTATCGGGCATTCCGCGCCAAATCGGACAATTTGGAACTTTAGCATCTCCGATTTTTTTGAAAATTTTGTTCCTATTAGACCTGGTTGAGACTAGTTTTCGTGATTATTTTCATTTTTTTTGCCAAGCTTAAATTCTCGTAACTCCACGAATAACCGGCCATATCGCCACTTTTTTCCAAATTTTCTTTTTTGAACGCACTTTTCCGAAAAAATATCGATTTTTATTTAACCATATTACTACAAAATGTTCAAATTTCACCAAGAATTTATTGTTTTTAACAATGTTAGTAGTTAGTCGATTTTCTTCAATTTTGCTTCATAAAAAATGTTGTTAATTAAAAAAAAATTAAGCCTCGTATGGCTGCGTGTGTGTGCGTGTGTCTGTATATGGAACATGAATCGCGAGATTTTTTGTTCTATAATTGGACTCATCGTTGATGACGGAACGATTAATTTCAACTGACAGAATACATTTTTTTTAACACTCGAAGTTACTCATTGTTTTCTTCTATCTGTTTCTCTAGCAGTTGTATTAATTTCCTTATACATATAATATATTACAAATACCACCATCGTATATAAAAACCGATATATGTTTTGAATGAAAAATGATAATATGAAAATTGTATATCTCCTCTATATAAATATATATCTATAATTATATTTGTATTTTCACAATAGTCAAGGATTTATGACTACATATGAAAATCTAAATATTCGCTTCTTACACGGTTTCAAAAGCTAACGCGGAAGTAGATACTGAATCAACAGTGGGAAACATCGATGTAGCGTAGGAATTATAGGATTTGGCTTACGAAACTATTGTGTCGATGTTCATTCGACCAGATGTGGAATTATCTTCGAGTAGTAAAGAATCAAAATATAAAACGCATTACGCATGCCATAGCAATCCGGATGCTTTCGCTATTCGCGCGCTTACACTCGACTGGCATTCGTATTTCATTTATGCATTTCCTCTTCTTGCTTTAAGAGGCAGTGTTACAGGCGACGAGAGATTCGAAAACGCGATCCCCATTTACTCGGGCAACCGATGAGGTTAAAATTTGGCGAGTACATAGAAAATGATGGTACAATATACCTGACTGTCCTTTTTTCCAAAATTTGCGCCATAATTGGGTTGTATCACTATTTTTTTTTATTTTTCTTTCGAATCTACTGATATGATAATTTCAGATAATTTTTTTTTTTAATTTTTTCATCGATTATTAACAAAGTTATGGCCCTTTGAAACTCGGAAAAGGCTCGGGCCGCTCGAACGCTCCGGAAACCTCCGAGCGCACCCGAACCGCCTGTGACGTCAGAATGCATGTGGACAGCGTCACTCTGTATGGAACGCTAAGCAAACGTGCACGGACTGAGCGTTTAATTATCGTTTACAAAATGTTTACACCGAAAAAAAGTTATCGTTATTGTTTTGTGCCATTGTGCAAAAATACAACGAAAAGCACACCAAACAAAATATTTTTTTGTGTGCCAAACGACGAAAGAAAGAAAAAAACTTGATTTAGTGTGGCTCGACGTCCAGACGCGCCATCCAAAACGAACTTTTTTTGTTGTCAAGATCATTTCGATCTTAAAGACGACATGGAGAATTATGTGCGATTTTTTTCGAAAAAACGATTCAGACCCGAGAAAAAAATATTTGAAGGTAAAAAAACGTGGTCGAAATTTTTTCTAAATTTCAAAACGACATCAAAATTTTTTTAAACAAAATAACGAAAAAATGGCTCGATACAATGTTTATAACACTTTAATATATACCCACAACAAAAATGGTGAAAATCCACCGTATGGTTCCTGAGGAAAGGTACATTGAAAATGAGCATTTTTCGAACCAATGGTTTTCGAGTTTGAATTGGTCCCAAAACTTTTCTAATTTGAATATCTTCTAAAACCATATATAGAATTATTAATATAGTATTTCTGGACAAAAGTAGAAAAAAATCGTCGAAAAATGTTGAATAGTTTTGGAGATATCTTAATTTGAAGCAAAAAAGGTCGGATAGGCGCTTCCGAATATGTCGAACCCCGTTAAACGCGATCAGGTAGCAAGCCCCAGCAAGCCCGGGTAACGAGACGCGCATTATGACGTCACGCGCGCCATGACCAATAGCGGCGCGTTTCACTGAGGCCATAAAAATTCGAATTTTTAACGCTGATTTCTGGTGTTAATATGAACGGATTTAAAAAAAAATTTCTCTGATTATTAATTATTAATGCTAAATATTGTGAAAATAATTAAAAAAACGTTTTTTTTTATGCAACCCAATTCTCTAGATACCCTCGAAACTTCAACTCCCAGTGCCAAGGAAAGTATGGATGGCGTTTTCGAATAACTCGTCGCCTGCAACACTATTTTCAACATTTAAACAAAACAACAGTTAGGTACATTGTGCCATAATTCTCTATGTACTCGCCAAATTTTAACCTGATCGGTTGCTCAATGCCGGAGAAAATACTGATTGCGTTTTCGAATCGCTCGTCGGCTCTAATACCGACTCTTAATGCTACGAGTAGACCGAACAATTTTTTGGATGATGCTTACGGCATTTTTGTTGTGTCAAATTGGCTTGTGGAGCTTTGGTATTTACATATTTAAAAAATCGTTGGGTTTGATTGTTTTATGAGTTAAGTCCTCTGTGGCCTCTTTGGCAGTAAGCATGTGACCCAAGCCAACGATAGTTTAATTGTGTTTAATGAATAAATACTAATGCACATACCATAGGTGAGAGAATAGTTTTAGAAGTTCTTACCCAAAGATACGATTCTGAAACATCATATGGCACTTTGAATTTGATCGACGCAGAAATTTGTCTAATTTTGACTTCTTTAACTTTGTTGATTTGCTCGAAGAACAGATTGATGAACATAATATCGTCGGTGAGACTGGGACCCATACCAATAACAAAAAGCCTCTCAAAATTCTCAGCAGATCGGGGAAGAATAAGTGGGTGTGATCGCAAGTGTAGAGCACAGCAAACTCACAACTGTTGTATGCTATTGTAATGCAACACGCTAGTTTATTCACCCCTTTCTGATTTTTAACCTGAAGCGATGGCCAAGGCTTTCAGATGGATCTCCACCTGGATCAGTCGCGAGCTGCACATATAATGGATGGATTAATGGTCCGACATTCTTGGAGTGGCTACGCCATTTCGTGGATATGATTAGGCCAATCCCAGACAGGAAAATCATATTAGTAATAGACAACCACGAGTCACCCAAACACCTTGAAGTCTTGGAGTTTACTTCAGATAACAATGTGATTTTTGTATGCCTTCCATCACATGACACAACGATTACGTCATTCAAAATTATTTTGAGCAGGCCATTTCACTGTTTCAACAAACACATGTTGGTCGTATCGTACCGCAATTCGATGTGGCAAGATTGTTTGGCGAGGCCTACATTAAAGCCGCTAATGCCCACAATACAATAAAAGGATTTGCTTCTACGGGCATATGACCAACCAACCGGCACATATTCGACGACTATGATTACATGTCATCCACCCTGACTGACAGACCAGAACCAACAACTGAAAATGACACTGAGATAATTATTTATGAGTCAAAATTATCTGTTATCGACAAAGACAGTCTTATTGATATCTCTTATCAATAATAGAGATATTCGGTTATCTTTTGGTTCTGACCACACTGTCACCATCTGTTCTGAACGAGAATTTGGATAATAATTTAGTCTGCAATATTCCAACACCAATACAAGAAAAAGAACCAGCACCGGTGGCAGACATAGAATTAGTGGCGCAAATGACTAATTCTAACAAACCTGCGACTACAGAAATTGCGAAAGTAAGTGACTGTAGTAGTAGTCTACAACTAGAAAAACAGTATATGACCCTATTAGACATAAGGCCAATACCTCAAATGACAACAAACAAATTTACCTGAAGCCGTACAGCACGGAAGCCTCAAATATTTACAGGTACACGAATAAAAGACGAACAAAGAGAAAATAAAGGAGAACAAATCTTCTGAGATACAAATTGACGCTGTGAAAAAGAATTTAAAAGAAGTAAGGGGTTTCAGGAAAAAAATTGAAACAATCAAGAAAAAGTCAAACGAAGTAAAAGCTTCTACTAGTAACATCACTAAGAGACAGGCAAGATCCAAACGTGGCCCAAAATATGACAAAAATTACGAGGCTGAATACTCATATTTGATTTGTACTGAATTATACACATACCGAGTTCTAGAAGACTGGAACAGGTGTGATGACTGTAATATGTGGGCTCACGACATATGCACTACTTATTTTGGTAGCGCTCTTATTACTGCGATGCTTGCCAGGACTAACTTTAACTTTATTATAGGTACAAATTGATTTTTATTTCAAAGAAAGATTTAAAACACTACATTTTTTATTAATTCAGTATTGTCGAGACTAATTAATGTTTGAAGAAGATTATACTTTCGCATAAGGCATACATTTTTTGTTGAAGAAAAATAGAAATATAGGAATTAAGTTGATTGTTCTCATTATTTAGCATTTACCCATTTTGCGCAAGAACATTGCCCGTGTAAGGCCCCCAATACGTTTGTTTTTGTTTCTTTCTATAATTATTGAAAAAATGAGTAAGTTTCTTTATGATTTTCAAAAGTTTATCAGTTGAATATATCCACAAATAAAAATGGAAGTTACAATTTTATTTCTAATTGTAAGTCTGTTTTTTCAACATCTTCCTTAGTTTACCCGTTTTGGGCTCATCTCCCCTCCACGTCCAAGTCTGCCTAGCGTACGCCTAATGTATAGCGCGAACTGCCGCTCTACGTGTATATACAATATATGTATATGCTCACTGACACAACCCTGATTGGGTTAAAATTTGGGGGGTGCTTAGTATTTGTTACCAAGATTTAGAAAAACAAATCAGAATTTTCGTTAGTACCGATGAAAAAAGGTATAGGTTTTAAAAAACCCTACAGTTGCATCGACTTCTTTATAGTTATTCAAGAAACAGCCAACGCGCAATCCAAAGAAGCACTTTTTGGAGTCATTTTATCTGGTACTGACGCGATGCGTCGCTCACGAACTATAGACGCTCGCTAGTGGGCACAGTCCTGAGAGTAGGTAAACTTGCGGCAGAACTCACCGACTACTATCCGAATTGCTCGCGAGAGTAAAGGTGCCGCTCCACATGAGAATAATTTCTGATAGTTTCTTTCGAGAGTACTCGCGCCACCCTTTCCACATGAGAGTTTGTTGCGCGTGTCGCGAGAAATTTAGACAGCAGTTTGAGAGTTTTTTGCAATTTTACTTTTAGGACCGTGTCCACTGGCGAACGTCTGTATCTCGCGAGCGGCTCATCGCGCCAGGCGTTAGTAGTATTTTAAATGCCTTCGCACGAGCAGCGAGTCGCTGCAGCCGTGATTGTGGCGTTGCATATTTTAAATGAAACTGAAAAAAGAAAAAAAAGAAAAAAAAAGTGTTGACTTAAGCCCCGGACATCCAAAAGGATAGAACTCGGTGCTCCTAACAGGCTAGTGAAAGAGCTTGAAATAGGTACAGGATGCGCTGCAATTCCGGAACTTCATCCGAATGACGGCGATGAGATTAGAAAAATTAACGGCATTAGTTGAACCGACTATTGCGAAAAAAGACACACGAATGAGACAAGCTATTCCAGCAGGAGAACTCGTACTCTTCAATTAACTCTATTGTCTCGTCTTTACTCCACGCGCGTCGTGCAATGTCGAGAGCTCTGACAGAACTCGCAAAATACGAACCGGGTTTGAACTCCCGCGAGTAATTCGCCGGGAGCGCGTTTCACCCTGTCCACACGAGAGCGCGCTCTCGCGACTCTACTATCGTGCTAGTATGACGTTACTGCCTACGTGCTATCGAGAGCGACTGTCGACAGTTTTACTCTCATGTGGAGCGGCACCTTAAAACTCGCGAAAAAATACTATCACGTGAAAACAGTCGTGCAAGTATTCTTGAGAGCAACTATCACAATTTACTCTCACGTGGACCGGCACCTTAGTCAACTTTCCAGCCTATGTTTCCATCTTCACCTGTTACCCTACGAGTCTCCTGAAAAAATGTCGTCAGCCCATTCATCCGGAATTTCGGTACACTATTTTCTTCATATGTCGGTAAAATTTTTAATATCTTGTAAAAAATGCAGATTCATAAATTAGCATTCATTTTTCCATAAAATTCAATGAAATAAAGCTCAAAATCTATATTTTTTCACTACGTAGTGGCTGTTGACCTTGAAATTACGACACAATTCATGCACTCGTACAACATTCGTCGTCGAATCATTGACCGGATGCTCTGTGTACTCGCCAAATTTTAACCTGATCGGTTGTTTAGTGCTCAAGCACTTGCAGATCGCGTTCATGTTTTGTACAATATACAAACCACAGTCGCTTTTTCACGCAACGTCAATTAAATGCAATGAAATCTGAAGAGATCACTGCATAATATAGGAATGTAACAAGAATATTTTCAGTATCCAGAAATATCTTGAGTCGAAAAGACGTAACTCCAATACGAATATTTAAGTTGGGTAGTGTATGCCTTCAAATTTGGTGTCCACTATCAATATACGAAAATATGCAAATCTTCATTATCATTCCACTCCGTCATAGAACCCAAATTTTTTGCATCCAATCCAATTCGCATGGGCCTAGTTAGGATGGGAGAGGAAGAGGGTAACTGAAAGTCGAGGAGTATATGAACCCTTCGAAAGGTTTTTGTTACTCTTATTGTTGTTACTTCTTGTAGATGAAACTACTCTATCGCTTTTTACATTCCAATATTTTGAAGATTGTTTGGCGACTGTCAACTATTTTTTCGCTGATTAAGAACACTGTCCTGCCTACGTTTTGTTATTATAATATGTTCGAGACTTAGCTGAGGTGAAAGGAAAAACCTTCGTATATAACTCATTCTCGTCTTAATCAGCATATTGCCGTTTAATTATTAACTGTGAATTAATGTTTGGAAATATGGTGTTTTTCATCAGTTCTTCAATAATGATAATGGACTGTTTTGTATATTATTCTATTCTATTCGAAAAAAGATATTCAACGCGTTCACGATCGTAAGACGATCTTATCCCTTTTCAGTCTCCATGCGATATACCGATGTCGCTGGAGAGGGATTCTTTATTAAAGGTTCAACTGGACATGTTCTATCGACCTGACTATACATATTATTAAGTGATCCATTCGTTTATCGATTTTTGTTTACACATGCAGCGGCAAACTCACCTTTGGATGTGTTCTCCTGGGAAACGCTACCTTAGGGTCGATCTGCAAACATAAATAGTAAGCCGAATTAATGTAATATCTTGTGTAGGTAGGTAATATAGACTTTTATCAAATTATTCAAGAGCATCGCTATTATAGTATAAATATTGGCAGAGAACGCCATAAAATCGTATATCGAGGAAAATTCATTATCGGCGAATGTACGGCGAAGTATGGCGAATATGACGGCCTTATCGCTTGCGTATAACTTATTTCAGATTAATTCGGATTTTTTGTGCTTCGTTTACTTAAGAGCAATGATGTACGTTGGAATACCACGAAACGTATCATCGTCTGTTTTATAACGCTCGCACGTGTGTAGGTTTAACTAAAGTTCACTTAGGACAACTCCACTCATACTCCTAGGTATACTTAAGAGTCAAAATTATAGGCCTCGAGCAATTCGAACATGCGATCCATATTTTATCCGGCACGGAGCAATCAATCGCGTTACAACTTTGAGGCTATCTAGAGAATTATGGCAAACATTGCATCTCCGTCTTTCTTTTCGAAGTTTAACAAAAAATGTGCAGTTTCCGTTATCACTGAGGAACTGAGAGAATTTTTCATACTTGCGCCGATTTTATCGAAATTTCAAAACGAAGAGCTACTGTGCAATAAAAAATACACACATTTTAAACTCTGTTTCATTTAATTTAATGCAAAATTGACTGAGAAAGTACGGGCCTGCTTTTTTGAAAGAATATACTGAGAATTTGATCGGAACAAGGACAAAATAGTGTCACACAATTCCGTGTGGATCGTTGACGAAATTTTCTCATGGGATGAGACTCGTACAAAATTTTTAATATAGTGTTTCCTTTAATTCCACAGTTTGTGTTTTTTCAATAGGATCAATAAAGTAATTATTATTACCATATACAGGGTGAAGCTCATAAGGTATAGCATAATTTATTCGAAGGCAAATGGGACCATTACAAACAAAAGTTGCGAATATACATTAGGAATATTTTCAACAGTTTACGAGATATAAATGTTTAAAGTTGGTCTAATCAGAGCGCGCCGAGAAGCGTTGGAGCCGCCCGCTGCCCGCCCTAGCCGTAGAGACATCGCCGTGTATCAATTATTGGCTCCCGGCGCGGCGGCGAGGATGGAGGGGAAGCCCGCTGCTGCCCGCGCTCGCCGCTCCATCACCAATGATTGACACCCTGCGCTGGCCCTGCGGCTAGGGCGGGCAGCGGGCGGCTCCAACGCTTCTTGGCGCGCTCTGAATAGACCAACTTTAAAAGTTTATATCTCGTAAACTATTGAAAATATCAGCAATGTATATTTGCAACTTTTGTTTGTAATGGTCCCATCTACCTTAGAACAAATTGTGCTATACTTTATGAAATTCACAAAACATAGATATATCACAAAACATAGATTCTCCTCACTCGCCTGCTTATTATGACAAAAGACAAAGTAAAAATAATTGATTTGAACGCAAATCTTCTGCCACTAATCGTACGATTCAAAATCAACGCAGCATACGAAACAAATATTAAAATTTAATTAAATTTTCTTGAAAAAGTTTTTTTTAGGTAAATAATATTCTGATTTTCCGTTTTTGTGTTGGTTAACTTTTTTCGGTAGTATAGTGTTATAGTTTTATTTTATTGTGTTCCATAAGATGTGTTCATTTGTCTCTGGAGGATTGCCTAGTGCTCTGGTTGCGAGACGTATCAGCGATGCATTGTAACATGTTGAAAACAAGCGGCATCCAAAATGTTAACAGTAAACGCTCGCGAGTCTCGCCACATACGAGGGCGGTCTGAAAAGTTTCCGACCTCAACGTGAAGATGGCAGCACTCGTCAACAATAGCTAGGGAATGTGTTTGCCTATCGCTTGAAAGGTACTCACCAAAATGTCAGTCCTTTTGGACGCGCATTTGTTGTTGGACAATCGTTTAAGTGAGTTAATATGAGTGTTTTTGGGAAAATGGAAAAAATCAAGTATCGAGTTGTTATTAGGGGAGATGCGCCCAAAACGGGTAGCCCGCCTAAAACGGGTAGGCCTTCCGAAATGCGCATTTTAAGTATTTTTGAGAATGTATGAGTGGCAACCGACGTCCCGGCCGTCAACCAATCACGGTCAGTCGGCTCGCTTCGGTGACGTAAACAGTTGAACGGTAAGACAACAATCAAGTTTTATGCTGCTTTCGTTAAAAAAATTCGAAATATGCTAGCTGCGATTACTCGAGGGTGGTGTAGAATGAGATTTTCTAAGTTGCATGGTATGATCTCGTTAGTAATGGGCTTCTTATCCCCGCAAAGTTGCGGGCTCCAGGCATTTCTATTTTGAAGGTATAATCGTCGACAATAAAAATGTGCGTACGGGCAAAACGGGTAGGGGGAAATCAGGCCTATACCTGAAATGACACCAAATAAATCTATCCGAAAACGTAAAAGACAAGCAAAGAGAAAAAGAAAAACAAGAGAAAAAATATTCTAAGGTAAAAATTGACGCAGTGATGAAGAATTTAACGGAAGTAAGAGCTTTCAAGAAAAAAGTTGAAAAAATGAAGAAAAATTCAAACGAAGTAAAAGCTTCTACGTGTAACACTATTAAGAGACATGCAAGATCCAAACGTGGTCCAAAATGTAACAAAAATGACGAGTTCCAGTGCATTACCCGTTTTAGGCCCCCCCTACGAGCAAAGCGGGTATTTCGAAGAATTTTTTTTTTTTTTTTTTTTCATTGTTATCGAAGAAAATGAATTAGTTTCTTTATGATTTTCGAAAGTTTATTAGTTGAACATTCCCACGAATAAAAATAGATATTGCATTTCGTTTCGAAGTCTGTTTTTTTCAACACCTCCCTTAGCTTACCCGTTTTGGGCTCATCTCCCCTAAATACTTATTTTTGAGGGACAATACGCCTACGCAAATCAAAAACGAATTGGACGCTGTGTACGATGACCCTGCACCATCATTTGCCACTGTGAAAGGATGGGCAGCTGAATTTAAATGTGGCCTTATCAGCTTGGGGGACGACGAATATTTGGAACGTCCAAAAATTGCAACCATTGACGATAACATCGCTCCAATTCACTAAATGGTACTAAACAACCGTCGAATCAAAGTGAGAGAGATAGCAGAGGCTATAAAAATGTGCAAAGACCGTGTTTGTCACGTATTGAATCAAGATTTAGGCATAAGAAAGCTGTCCGCGCGTTGGATGCGGAGTTTGCTCACGTTAGACGAAAAATAGGTTCGCATGGTCATGCAATGTTCATGCTAAACTGCGCTAAACTGTTGGCGCAGTTTAGACGCAATAAATCAGAGTGTTTGCACCGATTAATTACTGCAAATGAAACTTGGATACACCATTGTACCCCAGAAATAAAAATACAATCAGAACAGTGGATTGCGAAGGGGGATCTGCTCCCAAAAAACAATGCTTTTTCGGCTGGCAAAGTAATGGCGACTGTTTTTGAGATAGCCATGGAGTTATCTTCATCGATTATTTTCAAAAAGGAAGAACCATTACAGGAGCACACTACGCATCATTACTTGACAAGCTGAAGACAGAAATTGCGGGAAAATGGCCACATTTGCACCTCAGCTGTTGCCATGGAGAAAATCCACGCATTACAGTTTAAACTGCTCGACCACCCGCCTTACTCACCGGATTTAGCCCCAAGCGACTGTTTTTGTTCCCTAAGCTCAAAGTTGCGCTTGGAAGACTGAGATTTTCGGCAAATGAAGAGGCTATCACCTTTGTAAACAATTATTTTGCAGAGGAAGACGTCGAGTACTATTTGAACGGGTTAAAGAGATGGGAGCATCGCTGGAAGAAGCGTTCAGAATGAAAGGGAGTCTATGTAGAAAAATAAAAATAAATTTGATAAAAAAAGTCTTGCACCTTGGTTAGATCGGAAACTTTTCAGACCACCCTCATACGTATCGTACAATACCATTGATTATAAGGGTGCACTTACTTCAAAAATGCAGTGGATTCAATTGTAACGACTGCTAGGACGCAACATTTAACGGAGCAGGCGCGTTAAAACCAATGGACGCACGTATATCATCACACATTAAATACCGTGCAAAATCGTTGTCAAGAAATAAATAGAATTTCAGTAGATCAATATAGTTACGATAGAACCTCATTAAACGCGCTTTATAGCAGGGCGGCACGCGAGTGTCCGTTGTCATGTAGGATGTATAGAAAGGAGGGAATAGGGAGTAGGGAGGTGTCAATGATCGAAATCATCGGGCAAGCCCGCTGACCGGGGCGAAGCACAGGTGTGTTTTCTCGATACCACCACCCCCATACTTGTGTTATCACTCGCGACGTTATCGCTCTGCCCTATTTCACGCACAAAATATTACCACCCAGTGGTGCGGCAACGCACCTCTGAACACATCAGCTCCGGATATATCACTCAAGTTAACACTGATCCGATCGACGAACAAAAGAGGATATGTAACATCAATTTTCCTAACAAGGATAAGGCGACGGCAAATATGCCTCGGACAGTTTCAGAAGGATCTACAACCATCGTCAGTAAACATCTAGGTAGGGGAGCTAGGGGCTTGTTGTAACAGGGGTAAGTAGTAACACTCAATTTTTTTCCTAGAATATGAGCGTTTTTCTACAACATTGATACGCGAGTTAATCCTCTATTATGTGCTGTATTGCACGAGCCCCGCCAGTGTCTCGCCCGACGGCGCATCGAGTGGTTGTGTGCATGAGCTCCATTTCTGCTAGGTACTAAAGAATTTCTTCTTCATGGTTTTTTGCTTTCTGGTACTTTTTCAAAGGATTTTAGCTGTTTTATTAATTTGGATCGATAGATAATTTATTGAAGCTCGTATAGATGGAGCTAATTTTCTTTTAAAGTATATTGATTTTGATTATTCTAAGTTTGTGTCAGAAAATGTACTGTGGGGCAAGTTGTAACAAATTTTTGGGGCAAGTTGTAACATGTTACAACTTGCCCCAGGGTATGTTTTCTGACATAAACTGAGATTTACTTAGATTGTAACATGTTACAATTTGCCCCACATATTTAAGATATGCGGTGTAAACGATTTTAAGTATCTAGCAACTTCTTTTTTTTTCTATTGCAGAATGAGAAATTATAAAAGAAAATCCGAACGGGCAACTCAAAGTAAACAAGTTTACGAGTCAGCTGCTATTGAAGTGATAGAAAAAAAGATTAGTGTGAGAAAAGCAGCCAAAGTCTTCAATTTATGCCACGTATCGTTATGTAGATACATTAAAAAAAGAGAAAACAATGAATCGCTAACCGTTGGCTACGTAAAACCGCGGTTGGTATTTACAGAAGAAGAAGAAGAGAAGATATCTTCATATTTAGTGACGTGTGCGAACATTTATTTCGGACTGCTACCAACGGATGTCAGGAAGTTGGCATATCAATGTGCTGTTCAAATTGGCGCAAAAAATATACCTCCCTCATGGCAGGAAAATAATATGGCAGGACCTGATTGGTTTCAAAGCTTCATGAAAAGAAACCGAAGACTGTCACTTAGGACACCAGAAGCAACATCTTTGAGTCGCGCTACGTCCTTTAACAGGACTAATGTAACGGACTTTTTTCGAAAATATGAAGGGTTACTTAACAAATATCAATTTCCACCATCACGCATCTATAACATAGATGTAACTGGTGTGACCACAGTGCAAAAACAGAAAAAAGTCATAGCGGCACGTGAGCAAAAGCAAATAGGATCCGTCACTTCAGCCGAAAGAGGTACCCTCGTGACACTTGCTTGCGCTGCAAATGATGCTGGCAATTATGTCCCGCCGATGTTTGTGTTTCCCAGACTGAGATACACAGAGGTATTTGTTCGATGTGGACCACCAGATTCTATAGGCGCTGGGAACTCTTCAGGATGGATGACGGAGAAAGAATTTATGATATTTATGGATCATTTCATTAAATTCGTGAAACCAACTGAAGACGATCCTGTATTGATGTTGCTCGATAATCACAGCTCGCATATCAATATTGGTGTTGTGACGAAGGCTAAAGAAAATAATATTGTTATTTTATCTTTTCCACCTCATTGTTCTCATAAATTGCAACCTCTTGACGTGAGCGTTTACGGTCCGTTTAAAAATTACTTACACCGAACACAAATGACGTGGATGTACAATAATCCCGGGAAAACGATGACAGTTTACGACATTCCGGGTATTGTCAAAGATGCATTACCATTGGCATTAAATCCTGCAAATGTGATGAGCGGTTTTCGAGCAAGTGGTATTTGGCCATTAAATATAGAAATATTTAAAGATTCAGACTTCGCACCGTCTTATGTAACAGATCGTCCCAACCCTGTTATTGATAAAGAAAATGAAGAACATATTAATCTGATTAAAAATGCCTCTGATTTTACGCTAGATCTCGGCGATCCGGAACTTTTGCAGTCTGCTCCGGAAGTAGACATTAGTCTCACTGAAATCATAAATGCGATTGAACAATCAACCGAATTAAGTCCAGGTCCATCAGACATTAACAATTTACATACCAAAATAACGCCTCCTTCAAATGCTCTAGTCGAAGCGATTGAACCAACTCCATGTTCTTCGGGTCTCCAAAACACATCCAATTTTTCACCTTCAAAAATTAGGCCTCTTCCAAAAGCTCCGCCACGGAATAAAACTAACCGCACTCAGCGTAAAAGAAAGTGCTCTGTTTTGACAGATACACCGGAAAACGAAGCTTTGGAGAAGGAATATGAACAGAAAATTAGCAAGAAAAAAACAGATAGTAAGTTAAAAAATAAAGGAAAGGGGAAGGGAAAAGGAAAAGGAAAAAGAGCGAAAAGGATAAGACTAAAAAAAGACAAGGCGTAGAAAAAGTTAAAAAGAAAATTTTTACATCTGATTCAGAGTCTGAGCCAGATGAATGGTTTTGTTTGGGTTGTGGCGAAGCTTATGGCGATTCTAATAACGAAGAATGGGTAGAGTGTATTATATGCAAATTGTGGTCTCACGTGAAATGCGCGACAGGAGATACGATCTCATTTATATGCCCGATTTGTACTTCAGATAAAGACTGATTATGGTTATGCCTAAAATAGATAATTGTTAACACGATTTAACGTTCTATAACTATTATTATTAAAGCTACAAAGGGCTGTGAGCTTCGACATACCAGAGTATATATAACAAAAGAGTAGATTAAGAGATGTTGTTTAATAATGTTCATTAATAATGTTGTTTTTGTTAGTAAATACTGCGTTACATACTTTTATATTTTAATATATTTGAATACTTTTGAAAAAGATTGAATAAACCTGACTAAATTGAGCACGTACTGTAGTGTTTTTATTGTTACTACATGCCCCAAGGCTGTTACAACTAGCCCCGAGTACGGGGTAAGTTGTAACACGTGCCTTTTTTTGTTTAAATGCCCCCCAGTTAAACAATATGAACGAATCTTAAAATATTACTTCATGAGAAGCTAGTCAGATAACCAATATTGCAAGTCATGTTTTTATAATTAAGAAATATAGTGTAGATTCGTTTTTACATAAATTTTCCCAAAAAGTGTTACAACATGCCCCCAGCTCCCCTACCTCTCCTACCGGTACAACCTGAAATGACAGAGTTATTAAAAGTAAGAGCTGAACACGGTATTATTACTTTAGTGCACTTTGCGGCATTGAACAGTGTCTCCAGAGTTTGAGCTGAGCCTAGGGCCGGTATTAGTGCAATGACTCAGGCTCATAATTTTAGTGACGATCACTCGTAGCCCAAAATCAGCGACGACTGTCTCAACAATCAAATCTTCATTTCTTGTATCTTCGCCGTAATCTACCGCGAGGTTGTTCTAAATTATTGTCCTTCATCGTTATGTTTAAAACTCTTAAAGGTCGAAAATGCGTGTGATGGTGTAACCGCTACAACTATTATTAACTATCTGCAAGGATCCACCCTTACTGGTAATGGAATCTGGTGTGAATATTGGATGTTCCTTACTTATCTACGGATCTTTAGTAATAGCAGAGGCTAGTCGAGATATCTGCTATTCCTGATGCACATAATTATACAATGGTATCCGCCTATTTGTACATTTTGTACAGCGGTTTTTACAATACAACAGAGTTTATAAAATGATTGTTATTATCAAGCATTTCCGATTTTAAGACGGATTTCACGGAAGAATAATTGGAACCGATAAGTAGATTCAAAACAAGGAACGGTCATCTTTATCGAACCGCTTTGGAAGTATGTTAAGTTTCTAACTCTATCAAAAGTACCGGAGAAAATTAAAAGGTTTATTTAATAAATGAGAACATTTTTATGTTTATTAAGACATTTTCGCTTTCGTTAACTGTTTCTGACTCCATTAATTGTAAAATGAAAACATACGTACCATACGATTTTCTCAACATCAGAAGTAGAAGAACAAAATTGTAGCGTTATAAGTATGTTTTTAATGTAATTTTTGTTCGTCGTGCTTGTAATGGACCTCGAATTCTTTCTCTTCTCCCGCAATTCCTACTAATCCCTATCAGCATTCACGAAACTTGGTCGCACAGGCTGCATCCTGACACTCTCGACTCGTTTTATTCCACATCACGATCCCACCGCTTTTCTTCGTCTACTACGTGAGTTCGACCCCGGCTCTGAGTACTCACGAGCTAACGCCTCTTTAGATTTACAAAAAGATCATTTTTTTTATATGATGATTTAGGTTCTTAGAAATATAATAGGTCTTCAGCAAGAAAAAATGGTTAAGAGCCCGTCTCATCAACCGAGCAATTGCACTCGCACACCCCGGTCATCCGAGGTTACTCAGTGCAGCAGCTTTGATTTATGCTTTCAAAATGTCACACTGGTAAAGAAATAATGTGCATATAGATCACATCCAAAAATGAATGGACCTTCATTATTTGCAAAAAGTTACGAAAGGTTTTCGAAGAACAACGTAAATTGAGCGATAAACTTATTGTTGATACATTTTACATCTGTTAAAGTCTAATTATTCGCTGAAATAATTATCCTTTCGAAAAAACCAGAAATTTAATCTGAGTAAAGCTGTACTATATCTATCAAACGATGATAATCCACAGCATGAGAAATGCCTGATCGGTGAAAAATCGTAGTATTTCGAGCAGAACGTAAAAGCAATCTCTGCCAATCGCAAACATAAACTAATCAAACCAGTTTTCTATGAAATGAAATTTATTTTCAAAGAACTGAGCAATGGCGATCTCCTGAATCGATGCATAGTCGACTTTACACAAAACGGCTACAAAAGTTGCGATATCATTGTCTGATGGGTGGCCTCAAAGTGAACTTGCAGCGACAAATGTGTACTTGATATTACTGCAAATGTTCCCGTACGTATGTCTAATGATATATTGCTACGGCATAAATACCTATTACAAAATTAACAGGCATGGGACATTTATTGCGGGTCGTGAAATAGTTCCCGTTATAAATGGGTTCGCTTTCAAAATTCTAGCACCGCGATTTAGAACCACCGAATTACAAACATTTTGGTATGGATCTCAAAGTATATAAGATAAAGTACTTTTATTTGTGACGCCCGAATTTTCCGCAGTGAACTACATATCGATTAATGCAGTTTCTGATTCAGAATTTACAACCTTGATTCACTTTTGTTAAATGTTATATTGCAAACACTGAATTACCTTCTTTCGATTTTGTTTTTCGAGGAAAAACGATGAAAACATATGAATCGTAAAATATTATTTGCTGTTTCGCTCTCAAAGCAATATTTTACATTGCTTCTTAACATATGAAATCTGTTGTTATCGATATGCAATTTATGACTTCTATATTTTAGTCTACATTGATACTAGTTACAATATACAGTATGAATCGAGGAACACTTATACGATGGATAGGAAAGCATCAAACATGCGAAAATATATCTTTCATTATAGTAGGTGTATGAAATGGGTGCATGAAATATTCCTTTATTCCAGGTTATACTACGACTTCTCAAATAATAGTTTTTCGTAATCCTTGCTACTGAAAAAGTATATACTCACTACTCACTATCTCGCGCCCATTGACGATTCTTATACGCTTGCGCGGGGATGAAAAGCTCATCCATATAACATGAGCCCGTACTTTATTCCGAATTTTTGTCTCGTGGATTGTCGAGCACATGCATGAATCGAACTCTTTTCTAGGCACGAAAACTTTATCGGAGAATCACTCACATCTATTGGCACATGGCCAAGAGAGAAAGCATGCATCCTGTAAGAGGGATAATCCGAACGACGAGGTGCCACAATATTCTTGCACTTTCACTCGGTCGTCTACCGGGATCTCAATGAAATACATTTCACTTCGAATCGTTTTGAATACTTCTCCCATCGTACTCTTACGTATCTTATGTGGACTACTCTTCTACTTCCTCCATTTAGTAACTCGCGTTGTCATATACATGAGGGATAAGATTTGCATTAATCGTAGCTTGGTCTTTATTCCCGTTCGTGCGCGCCGATAACTTTCCGCCACATACAGCATGAGCTCGTTTTTGTTTTCATCCACTTCATATTCCATTATACATACTGTACATACTGGCATATCGATTCCAACTTGAGGCTAGAAAAATGTAGTATCATAGATACTGGTAGTGACGCCGCCTACTGGCAAGATTGATAGTAGTAGACACCAAGTAAGGGACGTAATAATGAAATGCACTAGTTTCCTAACCATCGGAATGTTTCATTACGGTTGGATTCCTTACTCAATTGCGTTTGCAGTTTCTATTATTATTTGCTCAATGTTCCATTTCCAAAATTCTCAGACCGTCATTCATCAGATGTTTTTGTCACTACCAACCCGAGAAACGTTGCGCCCTGCTTTGAATGCCCGCAGAATCTATTTGCTTTGTAACAGACAAATCGCCACCCTCCGTTGAACCTACCATGCCTAATTGGAGATTCCATGGCATCGAGAACCCTCCATTCGAACTATCCCTTCTTTGCACGGTTGTTGAAACCTTCTTCCAATAGTAACTCAGACTGACACGAACCTTCAGTATCGGTAACTTAGATATGTACCTATGATGTAATATGCGTTCATAACGCATCGATGTAAGTGGACCTCGCCTTTTACTACAACACGTAAAGCGTAACCCGGACTGTATTTATCTGATTTGACCTTAATTTGAACAGATAATTACGAACAAGCGCTTTCAGCAATTTTCCATTAAGATTCCTTAATAAAAAACCCGATTATACCTACTTGCGAAGGGCCAAGTCGACTTACACATACAGGTGACGGTTGGTGGAAGTTAATCGTGCAAGTATCTGATGAATAACGTAATAATTTTTTTGTATCATCAAATCACTATATACTAATTACTACTATATAATTCATTTTGTGTTGACAACCGCTATGGCAGTAACAAGTTAATGCTCTAAATAATCAGTATTCATAAATTCATTGAGTTCACCGTTTGTCACATTGAGTAACAAATTTAGTCGTTGGGAGGCTTCTGAGGTACGGGCGTGGTTGTGTACTATTCTTTACCTGTGGCATATCCCGAGTCGAATTCTTTTGAGGGATCTTGAGGGTTTTGAGGGATTGTTTGACGGTATATACGGACCCCCTTGTAGAGCCTCCGAAATGGCAGAAAGTTTACATTTGGACTGAGTGGAGGGCGCTGGAGGGCCCATGGACCCTCCCATAACCGCCACAGGAATCTCGACTCGGCGCGCTCATCCAAACCTTCTAGACCCCTCCTTTTAAATTCATCGATCCCCCCTCCTCGCTTTCCATGCGGTGTAAGGAGGGGAAACAGAAATTAATAGGAATTTATAATTTCACATATTTATCACAAAGATATCAATTTATTTTAATAAATGATAATGTAGCAAAATATTACATAATTATAATCATAACTAGCGGTACCCGGTACCCGCAAACGGCATGCATTGCCATGCCGTTTTGGTGTCATAATTGATATTACATGAAATGGGGCTTTATTTTGGAATCTTGGACGATCCATTAGCATGTTGATACTTCGTTTCTAACTCTGTAAATGGTTATCCGCCCGATAGGATGATGTTTACGCAGCGAGTATAAACAGCTGCCGCACTAAACAAGGGTTAAACGCTGCTGCATAGAAGCGAAGGGGAACTATTACCCAAGATTCAAGTACGAATATGATACCAAGGAAGCGACCGAGAAAACCGCGCAATTGAATAAGCGACTCTTAACCCTTCGACTGCACACTGGGTCATTATGACCCATACCTTTTTCTTTCACCGCTTATACCTGGAAATCTAACGGTCCTTTTCCCGAATATTCTACGGCAAAATGTTCCCCCACTCTTACTCTAAAGGTGACCCATGATCGAGATTTTCAGCCCGCCTCAGTATACCGACGACATTCATTTGAAAACGAGGTACGGCCACTTTGACCCAGTGTGTGCAGTGTTAAGTTGAAAATCGATTTTTTTTTTGAGTGAATTTGTGCGTTATATCTCGACAGGTAAGTGTGTTGTAACATGAAATGCTAATAGATTTTTTTTTACGTTATAATAATAAATTTAATGTTTAGAATGTCGAATGACGATTTGGAGCAGTCTCTGGAGCGCGTGTTGCTGGAGGAGTCCGATGACGAGAATTTCGGGGGCGATGCTTCAGACGACGACGAAGATTTTGTCGTAGAAATGGAAGAGGAGCTCACGGATAGTGAGGATGATGATGAAGATTGCGAGATGTTCGGGGAAACGAGCTGTCAACAACAGCGCGCGCGGAATTCTCGCTCTCGTGGTAGGCCACTCTCGCTCATGGCGGGCAAGCCGGGTACAAATGGAATAAGAATACGGTTACCATGGGAACCTAACCCTGTTGTCCTGGACTCCAAAAAAAAACAAAATCGTGCTCATCGCTTCATCCTGTGGGCATGATACTCAAAATGGCACTAGTGGGAAACCAATTATGGTGGAGCATTATAATGCCACAAAAGGAGGGACTGACACCTTTGATCAACTGTGTCACCGGTATAGTGTTGCGCGAGGAACAAAACGGTGGCCGGTGCGATTTTTTTTCGGCATTCTCGATCAGGCAGTTGTAAACAGCCGCATTTTGTACACTTGTACAAAATCAAATGCAATTTTGAATACAGAGAAACTGTCGGGTCGCGCATGCCAAAAAAAAATCGCGCATTATCTGCTGCAACCGTTTCTTCGCCGGAGGTTGCAAGATACACCCTGCTTAAGGACTGGTATAGTCTCAAGCCTTAAGATTATATTGAAAGAAGGTCAAGAGCTGCCTCCACAACAAGAGAGACCGGAATTCACCAAACGCGTCCGTTGTGGGCTGTGTGACGTTGGCGACGACCACAAGACGAAACATCAGTGCCCGGCCTGCAAAAGAGCCATGTGTACCACGCACCGAGTGTATTTGTGCACTGACTGCGGTGCAGCCGAGGTAAAATAAGTCAACTTATAAATGTATAATAAACAAGTTTCTTGAATAATATAGTCATTTTTTCACTTTAAATAAATAATTTTGCACAAAAATCGCTTTTTTTCTCATATTTTACTCCATCAAAAATGCCTATTTTCAAACCTCAAAATAAATATACTTTTTGGAAGATTGGTCGACTCTATATTTTTTTTCGTATGTACATACCTTCCTCTTGAAAAGCCCCGAAGGATTTTTTTTTTAAATAAAAATAAAAAAAGATATGATTTTTTTCGTCAAAGTGTGCATTTTTCCATGCATGCTCCACTTTGAGCAAACGTTTTGGCATTAAATTTTTTTTTTTTGAAAAAACAACCTGACCATTAGAAAGTAGAGATAATCAGCTGCAAAAAAGGTCTCTACAAAAAATTTCAAAAAATGTTTATTTACAGCGATACAGCGACGTGAAAAACGCTATGGGTCACTTCGACCCAGTGTGCAGTAGTAGGTCGGCGGCAGAGGTGTGCAGTCGAAGGGTTAATACCAAAAATAAGAATACCCAATAATAATTTTTCACGTATTTATTGCGATTGGAGTCGAGACTAAATTGTGACAACCCTCGCTTACCTCACTTTGTCAGATCTTGCACACTTGTGAGAAAAAGTGAGAAAAAGTGCAACGCTCAATACGCACTTGAGTGCTCATAGGTTCTAATGCAGGCAGGTATAGTGAACTATGCACGAATGATAGTCGGTGAAATAACGCCACTAACCAAGAACTATAAACTTGTCTTTATTCACCGTACAAATTTCAATTATCTTTATGTCTATAAAAATTATGGTGAATTGTGCATTTACTGGCATGAAGAGATATTAATTTGTATCACTTTCTAATATATTATAAGAAAAGCTGAAAAAAAGTCCGAGGACTCCAGTCCCATGTACAAGGGTGGTCTGAAAAGTGTCCGACCTCAACATGAAGATGGCAGAAGTCTAGCCCTACTTGGTGAATTTGAGCAATGTTATTGTCAATGGTTGCAGTTTTTCGATGTTCCGAACGTTCATCGTCCCCCAAGCTGGTACATCCATGTTTAAATTCAGCTGCCTAAGATTTCGTGGTGGTAAATGATGGTGCAGAGCACTGTACACAGTATCCAACTCATCTTTGATTTGCATAGGTGTATTGCCGTTCAAAAACAAATAATTAATAACAGCTCGATGCTCGATTTTTTCCATTTTTACAAAGACCCTCATATCGACGTACTTAAACGATTGTCCAACAACAACTGCGGGTCTAAAATGGCTGTAATATTGGCGAGTACTTGTCATCCGTTAGGACATCTCTTTCCCTCACCTTTAGGTTTTAAGTCCGTAAATATAATAAATATAGTAATTAAGGTTGGTTGTCACCGTCCGTAGTAGTAAGCATAACGATGTAGCAAACACAGCGTCGCTAGTACCCGCCGCGGCCGACGGGTAGCGCAGGATAGTGATGGGCGATACAGTATCGATATCTCGAATATCGATACTTTTCCACCTAAATATCGATATTTTGTATCGATATTCAGTGTGACGATATTTGCGGGTATCGATACTCACACATGAAATATTGATACTTCGATACATGCATTCTCTACAATCGAGTGAACATCGCCCGTGACCGTGACGCCTTACCACTTACGCCTTACTTCGTGGTGACGCCCGTCTCGTTAGACGCAAATACGCATCCTAGAAACTGCTAGAACGACGTTTCGCGCGTAGAAAAACGCGCGTTCTAAGACGTGGGCGCGTCGGAGCAAAACGGAGCAAAAGAGCGCCTAACTGCTAAGCGATTATTATTCAATTTCTCAGGTAGGTTTATTGATTATTTATGTAAATAGGAGTTCTTGTTTGGCTTGACTACACACACGCACGTTTTTATTTGTGTGTGATTCATTTTTGCAGCACGGGTGTCGGTAATTAAAATAACGACTGATTGTAACCTCCAAATTTGGCAGTCCCCAACAGTACGGATATCTCATATACAATTTCCCTATAGCTCAACATCCGAAAATATTGATTCTCCTCCGTATTATTTTATGTTTTTCGATGCGTTACTTAAATATTCTAGTAATTATTTTGTAGCAACTTTTTATAAAATATTTAATACGTTTTTTTAGTGCCACGCCAAAGTAGTAGTACGGTTTGGCAGTATTTTGTGAAAACCCCTGCAGGAGGCAAATGTAAGCTTTGCCAGCACGAAGTAAAGGGAAGCGGTAACACGACCAATTTAAAATTTCATCTTCAACGGTCCCATCCCCGAACCGAAAAGGAAATGCCAGCTTCAGTCATCAACACGGAGAACAAATTGACATCTAGTCTCAAGAGGAAACAAACGGTAATATGCATTTCTTTTCTTCACAATATCAAACTATTATACTAAAGTCTAACCATTGTTCAAACAATAGCTATCGCTCGATGATGAAGATGACCCGGACTACCTCGACCACCCAGTTCCGTCTCCAGCATTATCAATAACATCAACGATTTCGGAAGCTTCGACATCATCAGTTGCAGTGAGTGGTTCGCTGCAAAAGCAACCGAGATTAGACGAGGCCTTCTCCAAACAAAAATCGTTCCAGCGTATGTACCCCCTCGCATTTTTTTCTCTCTCCCAGTCTTGTTTCTCCATCCTGAAACCGAAATTGTATAAAAGAACGAGAAAGGAGAGACACTCGCGTATACTCGACGGTTTAACGAGCATCACTCTTTCGCATTCATACGAGGTATAAATGTGTGGAATGGCGCGAGATCTTGTTTCTCTATATTGAAACTGAAAAAGAGGGGAAAAAAACGTACCGAAATTGTCTCTTGCAAATCGCAATTTAAATGTTCATCTTCGTGGTTTAATACATAAATCATTCGTTCTTACTCTTGTAATTATCATCTGCTGAAGGGGTTAGACCACTCTGGGACGCGAAAAATCAAGGTATTATTTGGGAACTTTTTTTGTTTCATTGAAAACGCGATTAAAAATTAATTGTAGGGCTGTATAAGTACATAATAAGGTATATACAGATATTTTTTTCTCAAAAAAAATACAAAAGGGTTTTGTAAATACACGATGAACACATACGCTTTTTGTGCTTGTTGACCATTAGTGTGCAGCATAACTCGTGCAATTTTTATCCGATCGTACAAATCTCGTGTATTGCTTTAGATAATATATCTAAGAAGGTGCAGTTAAAATTTTAAGTCGATCGGATAAAAACGGCACAAGTTATGCTGCCCACCAGTTTTAAAAACATGGTTTCGAGAAAAACGCGTTATAACTCCATTTTGTATTTTATGTTAAAAAAAATATGTCTGTATATACCTTATTATATCTTAATACAGCCCTCAAGTAATTTTTTTATCACTTTATTCGAAGAGCGAAAAAAAAATTCCCAAAGAATGTTTTGATATTTCGCCCTCCAAAGGGCTCTCTAACCCTTTAAATAATCGTTGAATTGTTGAAATACAAAGTCACGATTATAATCGAAAATAATGTTTCAATGACGTTTCAGACGGGGGATTCAAGGCTGAAGAAATTACGAATAAACTCCTATTCATGATTGCCAAAGACAACATGCCGTATCAAACCGTGGAGAAGGAGGGTTTTAAGACGTTCATAAAGGCCATTGCTCCGCTGTACAAACTTCCGAGTAGGAAAACTACGACAAGTCTGATAGCAGAAAAATACGAAGTTTTATCGAGTATGCTGAAAACGCAGCTTTCCAACACCGAACATCTATCGCTCACTACAGATGTCTGGACCGATCCCTTGAACGTCAAAAGTTTCTTAGGTGTAACGGTTCATTTTTTATCAATTGCAGAGCATAAATCGGTTACAATCGGTGTAACTGAGCTAGATGACAAGCACACCTCCGAATATCTTCAAAAATGGCTCTTAAACATAACTGTGGATTGGAAAATAAGTAACGATAGTATCGTCGTAGTTGTATCTGACGGTGGGGCTAGTATTAAAAAAAGCCGTCAGAGATGCATTCGGTCCGGAAAAACATTTGACGTGTTTCGCGCACACTTTGAATTTGGTACCTTCAAAAATAATAGAGTCAGATACTGAGGTAAGCTCTATATGCAAAAAAGTAAAAACTATCGTCACTTACTTCAAAAAATCCGTAAGTGCTGCAGACAAATTGCGCAGTGTATCAGATGTGAAACTTATTCAATCGGTTGATACCCGTTGGAATTCGACACATGACATGCTAGCGAGGTTTATTCAAGTATCAGATAAAGTCGCATCTATACTTCTGCAATGCCCCACAGCACCACCAATGTTGACTGCGTCAGAGCTACAAACGGTCAAAGAATTTGTAAAATTGTTAAAACCGTTTGAAGAGGCTACAAAAATTGTTTGCGGTGAATCATATCTCACAGGTAGCAAAGTAGTGCCGATAGTAAACACCTTACGAACCGCTCTACGCTCATCAACACCTGAAACTCAAGTCGGGGATCGCATGAAGCAACGCTTGCTCGAACATTTTTATCAAAGATTTCATTGTATAGAACAGGTTTCCATTCTCGCGATTGCAACTATTTTAGATCCAAGATTCAAGCGAATTCACTTCTGTGACAAGGTAGCCTGTGCTCACGCAGTAAATAAAATTGCGAAGTCTGTGTATAATACAATTACGACCACATCAACCAATGAAACTCAAGATTCCGAAAGCAGAGCTGTACAAAAAGCGAGTTTTTGGTCATACCACGAGGATTTGGTGAATTTAAATAAATCGAAAGAAGTCTCTAATCACAATCAAAATGAAATGCCAGAAGACTTGAGGTATTATTTAAATCAACCTCCGATCAAAATAACGGACTGCGCAATTGAATTTTGGAATGCGTACAACCATTCGCCCTTGAGTAAGCTGGCGAAAACATATTTATCAATAATTGCGACCTCCGTCCCATCAGAACGGTTATTTTCTAAAGCAGGCAGGATTCTTACTGAAGCAAGAAATCGCTTAAGCGGAGATCACTTGCAGCAGTTACTATTTCTCGGATCATTGTCTATTGAAGACTGGCATATTTGAATATTACCATTGAATACTCTTCAATAGACTCTGATTTGTAATCATTATTAAGGTTAATATGTAAACTGTTGAACAATTATAAGTCTTTTGTAAAATCTGTTGTATTCAATAAAACGATATAAACGGTATAATCAAACGATATTTCTTTTTGTTTCAATCATTTACAGAAAATTAAAAGAGAGAATACAAATTTTTTAGTTCCCAACTAATTTCTCCGATTATCGCGTTTTACCAATCGTCGAAAGCTGGCATCGGGGAGTAAATAAAGCGGTGAACGAGCAGAACAAGCCACCAAGGTTAATTAAACCTCAAGCCTCACAAAGTCCGAAGCTATTTGTAAATATCAAAAAACTATCTTCATATTGTAACCTTTCAATAGCGAAGTGGATAAGGGTTCGATATCGTTCGGTAGGACTTAATTCGTTCCTCAGTGATTACAATTTTTTTCTTTGTTTTTTTTCTAATTTATGTACGTATCTCATTATGTATTTATTGTTCGTACCGATTATTTTGTTTTCCTATACAATCATAAATGATAATAAAAAATATATATATATTTACATGTAAGGAATTGAGCAACCGCAAAATTCTTGGCTTTATAATGACTGGCTTGGTCCCTTAAATGTAAATATTTTTTTCATTAATATTTATGTCTATATAGAAAAAAAATAATCTGTACAAATAATAAATAAATAACGAGATCCTTCTATAAATTAAAAAAAAGAGAAAGAAAAAAATGTAAGCACCGGGACCCGAACTCAGTCCTGCAAAATGGTAGACGAGTACCTTATCCACTTGGCTATCGAAATACTGCGATGTATATGTAGCTTTGTAACATTTAACTAATAGCGGCGCTTCACCGTTTGTCCGTATCTGTCTTTCAGGGTCCATATCTACAGTACAGTGGGGCTTCTTAACTCTAGTCTTCGCATACATTCGTCAAGAAGGAGCATGAAATATGAAAACGAACGGATGGAAAGGTGCTTAGATTCCGATTTTCCGGAATTAAACACGCAATTCGGCTCTAAATTCGCACAAAAAAAAAGTATGATAAAATATCGATATCACAGGTATCGATATTTTGTCCCCGATATTTTATCTATATCGATACTTTGACCATCAATACGTATCGATACCGAATATCGATACAATTGACAAGTATCGCCATCACTAGCGCAGGACTACACCCTGCACCCGCTCTCGCCCGCGAATCGAGCGTCGCTAGTACCCGCGCACGGCCGACAGATGGCGCAGGGTGGCACCCGTTCTCACACGCGAAGAACCGGGCCACGGGATTAAATAAGCGACGGATAGCACGAGCAAGTAACTCGTCTCCGGTTGCGCTGCCAAAGCTCAAACACCGAACGATATCAATAAAACATCAATTTTTCAACAGTTAACTCTCAGGAACTGGTGCCCCGGCGGCGACCTCCCGCCTATCAACGAGGTCAAAATCGACGTGCCAAAACCACAATTACCCAACCATCTCACACACCAACCTTTTCCTCTCCGATCCCGCCTCGCCCCTCACTTCCCCGATTACGAAACGGTTTCAAAAATATAATCCTTTTCCCCTCCCCCCGGATAATCCCCCTCCTCCTCGAACCACCCACCCTTCACCCCGGACCATGATCCTATCCTATCCGAATCTGCGTTAGACGATTTCGAAAATCTCTGGAAAACCTTAAAACCCCAACCCTCCCGCCAGACAATTGGGTTGTATCATAAAAAAACGTTTTTTAAAATTATTTTCACAATATTTAGCATTAATAATTAATATTCAGAGAAAAACTTTTTTAAATCCATCCATATTAACACCAGAAATCAGCGTTAAAAATTTGAATTTTTATAGCCTCAGTGAAACGCGTCGCTATTGGTCATGGTACGCGTGACGTCATAATGCGCGTCCCGTTACCCGGGCTTGCTGGGGCTTGCTACCTGATCGCGTTTAACCTACCAGTACTTGAAAGTGTTTGATTGTAGTGAACGGATGAACAAAATTGAAATGGCTAATAAGTTAGAAAAAAATTTCGTTAAAGCCAATTCTCGAAATTTACCGAAAATCGACCTTTTTGTGATTCACGAATTTCTAAAAAACAGCGATTGTTTTAACGCCGAAGAAATTCGAAACGCCAAGCTCAGTATGTAAGTAAATTAAATGAATTGCAATTATTTTGTCGAATGTGTGATATATCCCTTTCATAACATTGGAATGTGTGAAATCGAGTTGTAATAAATGATCCATATTTTATCTACGTTTTAATTTAACATTTGACAGGTCATCGCGGGAAAACTATGGTGAACAAGCAGTTGGTTATGTTTGCTTGCAGCGAGACGGACCTATATGCACTGTGAAGTGTATCATATGTCCTGAACATCGAGTTCACAATAAAGGATATAATGTGACACTGCAAATTAACGAAGATGAGGAAAAAATTCTGAATGTTCAATGTCCCGACTGTGCAGCAGCAAGTGGTAAGTCGATACAAAAGCTAGTAAATATTAGACATTACAGTTCAATACTTAATAGTAAAGAGTTCACATCTTTCTGTTTCTTTCGCAGGAGGTTGTAAACATTCCATAGCATTTATAATGTGGCTCCTGCGTAGAAGTGTAATGCCATCCGTTACAGAAACCGAATGCTATTGGAAAAAATCTATTTTGAGCTCCATCGAAACACCAAAAAAGTTTATCGCAGCAAAAGATTTTCAGACAGACACCGATCAAGATTCATCATCTTCTTCTGTGTCAAATCAAAATCTTAACGAATTATTTTTAGTCGATCTTGTAAAAACAGCAGAAGAAAAAGGATTAGACATCATTTTACTGTAAAAGAAAGAAGTGTGATGTCTTTGTCGATTCACCAGCTGCTCATAGAATTTGAAAGCCTTGGGCAACAGTCTGCGGAAGACTTTTTCACCTTCGCTAAAAAGATTTTGACTCCGGAGTTGTGTTTAACAGCAGAGTGCTTGACACGCACACAGACCGATTCATTGCTATGGCATGAATTGCGCTATGCAAGAATTACAGCTTCTAAAATATTAGAAGCAGCGCACTGCAAAACAGATGGCTCCTTAGTACGTCAAATAATTGGTGCATCAAAAGTTTTTACTTCACCGCAAATGCAAAGGGGGAAAGATTTAGAAAAACAAGTCCTCGCTGTTGCTGCGAAGAAATTGAATATCAGTTGGCGGAGCAGTGGTTTTGTCCTGATACCATCTTTTCCAATTTTGGGCGCTTCACCAGATGCCATCGGAGAAGATTTTGTCATCGAAGTTAAATGCCCAGCGAAGGACACAACAGTTAAAAATTTCATCCAGAATGGTATCATCCAAGAAAAATGTAGAGCGCAGATACAACTACAAATGAAAGCAACTGGATGTAAAAAAGGTTACCTCTGTGTAGCAGATCCTAATTTTGAGGAGTCACAGAAGGTAACAATAATTTGTGAGCCTTACGATGAGACATATGTGTCTGAAATAATTACCAAAGTCGAAAGTTTTTGGAAACATAATATATTTACAAAACTTTTTTGTCATAAATAATATGTCTAGGATAATAAACAGTTCTAAAACTCATGTACTACAATGTTTTTTGGTATATGATTGTTTCTAAGTTTTTATAATAGGTGATTGTAAATTTACAAGAGCAGCCGCAATAATCAGTATGTTGTCGACATGTGGAATCAAACTGTGATGGATGCAAGAATGAGGAGTTAACATTCTAAATTCTCTTAACCTTCTAATAATTCTCTCAATATGAATTCGCAAGCTGGCAATCCGTTTCGTCTCTAAAACTTCCTCTTTTGTCGATTTGACGTTAGCAGCTACACTTGGTGGTCGAACTAAAAGACAATTTTTACTATTAAGAAGTGATTGAATATGTTTAAACCCTCGGTCAGCCATTACGGAACAGTTTTCAGGCAGCTTGTTTATAAAGCCACTTTGTTCAACTATTAAAGTGTCAGAAATCCTGCCTCCGTAACCGCTGGATATAAAATTAATAGTTCCATCCGGTGTTGCGGAAATTAAATACTTCAAGGTGTTGCATTTTTTATATTCGGACCAAGTGAGAGCTTGTTTCACAGGATCGGATGGCTTTTCGATTTGAATTTCAAAGCAATCGATGATTGCTTGAACTTCACTGTAGTTGGCCCGGAATGGAATGGGTAAGAGCTTTTTAACACTTCGCCGGAGGAAAGGAAATCAAAGATTTCAAAACATTTGCCATTCGCAATGATTTGAAAAAAATCTTCCCAGCCTGCGCAACGGACAAACCAAACTGAACTCCTAATCGCTTGAAAGTATCATCAAGGCGAATTTTCATAAGAGTCATGGTGAAGTCATGACTGCAGTGCTTGAAGTGGATGGTTGGTTCCACGCGATATCTTCAGTTTGTGAATGAGCATTTTGCGTCGATATTTTGCACGTAATCGCTTTACTTCGGTATTTGACTTTTATATTTGTCTGCACCCCTTTTGAGAAGTGCATTGCTTGTGTAATTTCGACGCACTCTTCGGAGTGTGACATGGCACAGCCCGAGTCCAATCCCACTGTTGATTTTATCGTAGGTACGATATTTTCACTCGTCGATGTGGAGCAAGGTATTTCAGGAACAATATTTTCCGTTATCGATGTTGAAGAAATCATTTCCGGAATATTCGGAGTTGCATTTTCTTTTACATCAGACAGTATTTCCTGTAGTTCAGCTTGATGGCGTCTTTTTTCGGCGACTGGCCGAGGTTCTGCATTCGCTCGTTTCCGATTTGGCTGACAGTCGAAATAATGAGGAATAGCATCAGCCTTCAACTTGACAGGACCTCCTATCAAACAAAATCGCACATAGTTTTCCATGTCGTCTTTAAGATCGAAATGATCTTGACAACAAAAAAAGTTCGTTTTCGATGGCGCGTCTGGACGTCGAGCCACACTAAACCAAGTTTTTTTCTTTTTTTCGTCGTTTGGCACACAAAAAAATATTTTATTTGGTGTGCTTTTCGTTGTATTTTTGCACAACGGCACAAAACAATAACGATAACTTTTTTTCGGTGTAAACATGTTGTAAACGATAATTAAACACTCAGTCCGTGCACGTTTGCTTAGCGTTCCATACAGAGTGACGCTGTCCACACGCATTCTGACGTCACAGGCGGTTCGGGTGCGCTCGGAGGTTTCCGGAGCGTTCGAGCGGCCCGAGCCTTTTCCGAGTTTCAAAGGGCCATAACTTTGTAAATAATCGATGAAAAAAATTGAAAAAAAAATTATCTGATATTATCATATCAGTAGATTCGATAAAAAAATTTAAAAAAATAGTGATACAAGCCAATTCCAAATTCCTTCCACCGTTCCCGAATACATCCCCACCCGAATCCCGACCAAACCCTCCCCTCCCGTCACTCCCAAACCCCGCCCCCCGCTGGCCGAATCGCCAGTTCAAAAATCTCCAACCTAAAACGTCTCTCACGACACCACACCAGTCCTTCTCAGGACTACCAAAGCGTACCTCCACCGACTTGACCGCAACGCAAGCAATAGCAGCGATGCCGTCAGCCGCTACCTGCTTTCGGTAAAATGATCACCCTCCCCTATCCCCCGAACTAACCCGTCCGAGTAGTGACTTCCGGGAGAGGATGGTATCATACTTTTCAAGAGATGAGCAAACATACTCCCTAGCTATTGTTGACAAATACTGTCATCTTCCTGTTTAGGTTGGAAACGTTTCAGACCACCTTTGAGTTTGCGGAGTATACCCATATATATAAATACGCGTTTGCTATAACTATACTGTGTGAAACCCGTGTCATACCGCGGCACCTCTTTTTAATCTTTCTACACAGGCAACGTAATAAGATAAATTATTGGAACATTGTTTCGAAACGGATGAAGTGCATGTTACAAATGTTACGTTTCACAATATGGTTTTTAAAATAGCAAATAATAGACATAAATATATAATTCTTCACAAACTTTTCGTTGACTTTCCTCATAATACTTAATACTTTTCGACCATGCCTGTCTTTTCCTCAGGTGTTCTCATGTATTACTTCACTTCTTACTACACTAACTCTATTTTCGCACTAGTAATATATTCCTTTTATACTATACTCTATTCCTCATTCTAATTGATCAATTTACAATATCATTCGTTGTAACTTTCGCAGCCTTACTTGAAGTGAAGACAGGCTACACTCCGATGTACCGGTACCGATAATTAGGACAAGGGAAAATAGGATGAAGGATGGGGTCACTGGCTCGCTCCAGGGACACGATAAGTAATGAGTAATTGGGGTTAGTAGGTTTAATTTGATTGATAGATACTATTGATTATAATTTGTGGAAATTGGCTCGGTCTTTTGCCGTTGAGGATAAGGCAGAGCCGGTCGACATTTTCAAGCGCTGATTGGTTTATCAAGTATTTTTCGGGGCATACTAGTTGGTGCGTACGGACTCCTGCTCAGTGCTGCGAAAGATGTAGGACTGGTTCTAATCACGACACAATGCAAATCTTGCTCGTTACCTTTCGTCCAATTCACCGCGGGTGGTTAGGTCGCAGCGTAAGTTGCCGTGTTGCTGAACCGACGATATGCTGGTGTTCGATACATTGTAGCGACAATAAAGTAGAGTTATTTTATATAATCTTATTAATATTTCTTCTAAAAATCCATTTCATTTCATCTTAACACCTGCGTCTACAGTGTTAATAGAATTTTAACTGAAAAATACTTGTTCCTGAACAGGTATTCTGGTTTGGTTTGGGTTTAGTCAGGTTCCGTGGGACGTATAGGACCTACTTTGATGATTAAATGAATTTAATTACTAATTATTTTTAAGGGTATACATTGTAATATGTATTAGAGGACCAAACAATACATTTATTTTTTAAGGAATTATTTTAACAAACTCATGGTTGAACGCTAACTCGACCAGACCAGTTGCATGCTCCTACATATCCATTTTAATAAAGTCTAAATGAATAAAAAATAAAGTGTTTTACTTCAAATATGTTTAATATTATCGTTTACGAATCTGTTTACAATTACAAAGGCATATGGCGGCGAACTTTGTTGAAATATGGCAAACATAAATGGGACTTATCTGGTCAACCATCACAAAATGTTATATTACAATTTTTGTCGATCTCGAGCTAAACTTTTTAACATTATTTTTATAAGAAATTTTACATCGTTTTCTTCCTAACAAGGAGCAGGCGGGACCTCCTAACTATAAGTGAATGTCACGTAAGTGGAAACTGTAGATGGCCATGCATATATTGTGTACTTAAGAAATAAAATATAGGTCGCGGATCGGTCACTGGATAATGTTAATATAATTTCCAAGCAGTGGTTGACGTAGCGGCAAGAGTTCGAATTCTTAATGCGAAAGCATTGGATTCGAGTCCCCGTACGGAAACTTTTTTTTCTCTGGGTTCTTTTCAATTTTGTTTCAATTTATTTATATTTTCACAAAATGTATAGGGCGTTATTATTTTAGCAGGCGCTTTATCATGGAAAGTTTGGGATTGCAAATAACTTTCTAAGGGAAAATTGTAATTAAAGCGTACATGAGCGATTCGTATATACAATTAGATACTTTGATCGTTATACAGTTGATAAATTGCATGTGCTGGAATGATGTTCAGCGTAACAATACGGGAAGCAGTAATTGCGTCGGCACCTTGCACACGTTATAAACGCCGCATTTTTACAATTACATGACTGTTTGAAAGTATCCACAGAAAAACAAACTTGATTTATGTTCATAAAAGTTTCTTTATCATCGCACGGTTTGACAGCGAACAACGCGTAACGTATCATGTTGCCGAATATTGGCGAGGATAGCTAGTGATGTACGATGGAATATCCATTCCATATTTTGATAGTCTTCTTGTCATTCACAATACCAAATTTTTCATGTTTATGCGCCTATTAAAATATTGACGCTCTACACCTTTTGTGAAAATATAAATAAATTGAAAAATATTGAAAAGAAACCAAAGAAAAAAACCCGTTTCACCACGGGGACTCGAACCCACAACTCTCGCATTACTACACCGAACGCTTGCACCTGTCCCAATCACTACTTAGAAATTAGATTTATTAACATAAAAGACTTATCCAGTGACTAAAAATTTGATTTCCTAAATAACAAACAAACGCATGATCACCTGGAGCTCGCACTTGCGCCACTTCCTTTTTTAGTCATGCCCTACATATACTGTGGTTCTGGACGAAATCGGTGATGCCGAGTTCCCACGCTCTTCTTGTTAAACTGTATTATAATAACAGCTGGTACCTTCTGACTGGCCAAGTAAGTACAAAATAAATAGCACGTAGCGGCGGTGCCAAAAATGAACAAGAGAAATTTTACGTGCAAGAAGAAACTTATAAAACTTGATGGTAAACCTGAGGAAATTCGATTGTAGACCTGCCCGCAGATAAGAATAATCGTCAAACTTTTACCTCTGATTAAAAAAAATATTAAACTTAACAATGTGGCCCGATCTGTTTACACAAATGGTTCGTTTTGTGCACAATGATTATACGGTCGTAGAATCACAATTATACGTACACAAGAAAAGATCCATTTAAGCACCCTGAATAAAACATGCCACAAAATAGTACGTTTCAAGCGTGTGCCAAGTCCGTTTCCAGTAAGTTTCGTTGAGAGAACACGCTTGAAACGTACTTTGGCTGCGCGTTTCCAAACGTGATTTGTACATAGTGAAGTATGTACCTGAAACGTTTCGTTAAGGACGACCTTGAAACATGCTTTTGGTGCACTTTTTCACGTTTAAAAGCGTTCAAAGTGCGTTTCGAAACGCGCTTGTCACATGCTTTCTGAAACTGCATCGAACGTATTTTACACTTGGTTGAAACGTGGTTTAGTGCGTTTAAATCGCATTTTGTTCCACACCAACACACTTGAAACGTACTTCGGCTACCCGTTTCCAAACGTGCTTTGTAGACAGTGAAGTGCGTACCTGAAGCGTGGTTGCGTCCGAACTCACATGCTTAAGCGCGTTTCGAAACGCGCATTGTACTTACTTGAAACGCGATAAAGCGTGTAATGAAACGCGGTTGAAACACGGTTGATTTTGTCAGGGAAGTTTTGATCACATTTATTGATTCAAACACGTATCTTTGGACATTCTCATAGCCTCTGCCATTTCTCTCACATTGATTCGTCGGCTGTCTAGCACCATTTGGTGAATGTGACTGATATTATCGTCAATGATTACAGTTTTTGAACATCTCGAACGTTCATCGTCTCCCAAGCGGGGAAGGCCACGTTTAAATTCAGTTTCCCACAATTTCACGGTGGCAAATGATGGTGCAGAATCACCGTACACAGCATCCAATTCGTCTTTGATTTGCGTAGACGTATTGCCTTTCAAAAACCAGATATTTAATAACAGCTCGATACTCGATTTTTTCCATTTTCACATAAATACTCATATCGACTCACTTAAACGATTGGCCAACAACAACTGCGAGTCCAAAATGGCTGACATTTTGGTGAGTACCTTTCAGAAATGGGACATTCCCCAGCTATTGTTGACGAGTGCTACCATCTTCATGTTGAGGTCGGAAACTTTTCAGACCACCCGGTAAATCTTCCTCCTCTTGCGATTCTGGTCAAGGGAAGTTTCAAGAATTTTGGCTAGGAAACGTTTGGAAATTGTAAGAACTGATCTGAAAATCCTAATCTTCTAAAGTCTTTTCGCTGCCAATCGTACACACTATTGAGAACCGGCGGTGATGGTCGGCGATCCTTTAAGTACTGATCCCGCTTGTCTAACCACCAACGGAAAGATTCGTCAACACAACGTGCACGATCTATCGAGAAGATCGGCACTTTTAGTAGATTAACGTCCTGGAGGTTCTTCTCCACATCCTTGGTGACAGAAGCGCTTCACGATCATTTGAGCGCGGAGCCTGCTCGCGTACTGAAAAACCATCAACGACTGATTGACAAGAAATTGAGGGTATTGAATTAAGTCAAAGTGGCAACCACGAAATCAACCATCGATTCTAAATACAGCGGGTAGTAAAGAAAGACCTCGCACAGATTGCGTACTTACATTATGAATACTTTCTGGAAATCAACTCTGTCAGAACGTTTCAATTACATCACAGTTACGATCCCGATGCTTGGTGGATTCACCCAAGACCCAGATGATCCTTTTTGCATTTTGACCACCCTATACGAGACATTTCAACCGTTCCAGAATATGTCAGTGACCGGCCTAAAAAATCTGTGTCTGAATCGAGGGGGATTTAAACCTTCTTACCGACAATGGAACCGAATTTATTAATAATTACATGAGCCAAAGCTTAGGGGAGATGAGCCCAAAACGGGTAAGCTAAGGGAGGTGTTGAAAAAAACAGACTTCGAAACGAAATGCAATTTCTATTTTTATTCGTGGGAATGTTCAACTAATAAACTTTCGAAAATCATAAAGAAACTAATTCATTTTCTTCGATAACAATGAAAAAAAAATAAATAAAAATTCTTCGAAATACCCGCTTTGCTCGTAGGGGGGGCCTAAAACGGGTAATGCACTGGAACTCGTCATTTTTGTTACATTTTGGACCACGTTTGGATCTTGCATGTCTCTTAATAGTGTTACACGTAGAAGCTTTTACTTCGTTTGAATTTTTCTTCATTTTTTCAACTTTTTTCTTGAAAGCTCTTACTTCCGTTAAATTCTTCATCACTGCGTCAATTTTTACCTTAGAATATTTTTTCTCTTTTTTTTCTTTTTCTCTTTGCTTGTCTTTTACGTTTTCGGATAGATTTATTTGGTGTCATTTCAGGTATAGGCCTGATTTCCCCCTACCCGTTTTGCCCGTACGCACATTTTTATTGTCGACGATTATACCTTCAAAATAGAAATGCCTGGAGCCCGCAACTTTGCGGGGATAAGAAGCCCATTACTAACGAGATCATACCATGCAACTTAGAAAATCTCATTCTACACCACCCTCGAGTAATCGCAGCTAGCATATTTCGAATTTTTTTAACGAAAGCAGCATAAAACTTGATTGTTGTCTTACCGTTCAACTGTTTACGTCACCGAAGCGAGCCGACTGACCGTGATTGGTTGACGGCCGGGACGTCGGTTGCCACTCATACATTCTCAAAAATACTTAAAATGCGCATTTCGGAAGGCCTACCCGTTTTAGGCGGGCTACCCGTTTTGGGCGCATCTCCCCTACTCCAGTATTGCACCGAGCAAAACGCAATAATAAAGCAAAAACTCTTACAAGTTAAATTATCATTTATTCAATATTTGTGGGTGGTAGGTCGTTTGAAGGTCAATGTTACATGTTTGAATTCGTTTGGAAATAGGTTACAAGATGCAAGTGGCAAAATTATGCCGTTCCATGTTAAATACTTTGACAACGCACTCAAATATCGATATGTACATACTTCGTTTTTTAAACTCGATCGAACAAAATGTGATCCATTAATTATGTCCTAAAGGTGCTGACTAGTGATGTTTTCAAGGTGCGATGGCCAATGACAGTCTCGACACATTTGCTGAAAAACTGCTACTTGCAGAAGCGTCGTTGAAGCTATTTTCCCGATGTATGGAGATCTTTCTAAGCGGGAATAACTGGCGAGATGTGTGGGTGGCTATACCCCAAACAGGAATGTCTTGAGACATTAGTTTGCCAAATCGATCCAAAATACAATTCTGCTAGTAGTGCGGTTACTTAAACAACCATTTATATATGAACGATCACATTTTACGATAGCAGATAGGACCTGTGAAATTTGTTTGAAGCCCTCGGCATCGAAATTGGGCTAACAGTGCAACAATATTATGTGGAACGGTACTTAGTACGTGCACTCAAAAAGGGAGGGCGCCTCATCGTAATCACCAATTTCGTCCAGATTCGCAGTTTATGTCGGGCTTGACTAGAAATAAAAGTGACGCAAGTGGGAGTTGTAGATGACCAAACCTTAGTTAGTTAATAGAATTTTTGTTGTAGATCGAGCAATACATAGGTCTTTCATGGTAGCATAGTTTTCACGCAGCGGTTGATGCAGCGGCAAGCGTCCGAATTCATAATGCGAGGGTCGCAAATTCTAGTCTTCGTACGGAAACTTTTTTTTCTTTGGCTTCTTTTCAGTTTTTACTAGGGACAAGAGTTCGGATTCGTAATGCATGGGTCGTGGGTTCGAGTCTCCATATGGAACCTTTCAAATTTCAATCCTACTAAAACGAGGGAATTTTCCGATAGGTGTTCCCTCGGCCGTTTATTATACTTTGTAACGTTGTAAAATTTTTCCCCTGCACCTGGCTCGTCCCCAACGGCAGTCGTCCCTCCAAGAATCTGAAGAAACAAGGCAAGTAGACAAATATGTCCCGTAAACTATTGTAAGACCTGTGCAAACGCTTATCCAGAAGAGGACCAACCCGGCCAGCCCCGAAGGCATCGTCATCATCATCGTCAACCCGTCATCGAAGGAAAAATTACGAAGACTTCAGTACTCGCACACCAACAATACTGCACCCGACCGACCCCGCCCCGACGCCATCCATCGGCTGACCGGCGATAAAGAAGGACGAAGATTCCAGCAGCGCACGCCCCCACGGAAAAAAATATATTTTGAAATGTAGGTTATTATAGTTGATTATAAAAAAATGTACTTCGTAAATATAGGTAAAAATATCTTAATTGAAGTATATGTTCAAAATTACAATTTTACATATAATTTAATATATTTTAACTTTATATTAAATTATATTCCAAATGTAGTTGAGGATTATATTTTTTTATTATATTTTATATTGTATATATTTTTGTAATCGATTATTACTTGGAATTGCATTGTAGATTATAAATTAAAGAAAATTTTAAATGCGATCATAAAATATAAAGTGAAATATAACCGATTACAATTGGAAGATGTAGTTGAAACATATAGTTTAGATTATGTTTACTTCACTCTATATTATATTTGATATTATAAACAGAACTATATCGATTAATATAACTGAATATAGTTGAGCATATTTTCACGGTACGTGGAAAAAACCAAAAAATATTTTCACTGTAATTAAAAAATGTAATAAAAAATACGTATCTTTTCCTTCTAGTTGTTGAAATATTCTTTCACATGCATTTCAGGATGAGGAAAATATAAAGAGAAAATATATTTTATCAACGAGTTTTATTCGATTTTCACAACTTTATATTAAACATTCTGTGCGATTCAGGTGAATGCATGCTATAATTAAATTTTGTACTTTTAGTACCATCACTTTTTCTTTTATATCCTCAATGGGTATAGCGGCTAAGTCGGTTTCAATATTTGCCAATCTAATTAAATGTACTAATTTACGATACTTTAAAACCGGTCTTATCCTATCGGTCTGAAAATAATAACCGAAGGCGAAGCATTGGCTTCGATTATTATTTTCTAATACGAGAAACGAATCAATTTCGAAAATGGAATTATTTTGCAAAATCACATTGTAATTGCATCTTTTTTTGGTCTTTTTGTATGTTTTACAGTGCACAATTTCATTATTGATGAATATTCTTTCAAAATATTGAATACTTGTGTTACGAAGAGTATTAATGTTGATGCGGTGTAGAGCTAGACGGTGGTCTGTGGATATTGTCGTTCGCTTGTCTGGGTTACCGAGCATATGAGCGTCATTTACATGACGTGTGAATTTTGATTTGTTTTTTTTCTCTTGCATTTTGGAGAGAAATTTTGTCTGTTCCTCGGTAAGATGTGTTCTATATTTATGTGATAACTTTATCAATGCAAACCGCTCTCGAAAAGAATTGCAAACTTGCAAAGGGACTCCTTGAGAACTCGAGACATATTTTAAGAGTTCTTGATTGCAGTCTTCAAAAATAAAAGCACTGTGTGTCCAAAGAGGACCCCAGTTATAAACACTTTGTGGTAAATGTGTCAACAGATGCAAATTGAATGATGTATGTTCTCTTCCATACAACGTTTCCGTTTGTTTAACAAACTCATACAAGCAATTTTTTGCGTATTCGATATCGGAAGGCAACATAGAAGTCCCCAACAATATTGCAGCACCGTCTACTAATAAACTCCAGTGCTCTACGTATTTCTTCGGGAATACTACTTTCAACGTTATCAGACTGTAATAGAAGAGAAATGCGTACCACTCATGAGCTATCCAGTGGACGCGGTCTGACATTGGCCGTGGAGTTCGAGAAACTTCGGAGGACGGTTTAAGTGATAATAAATAAGCATCTATTCTTTTAACCAAGTTTCCAAAATAAAAATCTTTATCGTGATATTGAGAGTCGAACCATAATGTGCAAAATTGTCTGCAAATACCCAAAAGTATTGCGTGCATGTAATCTGGAGTCAAGCCTTCGATAACATTGAAATCGGGAATTTCGGCAATGATAGGGTAACTTTTCATTCCGTGTAATCTGTTAAGCGCGTCAAATACTGTTTCGTCATGTGTTCTTCGATTTTCTCCACATCGATTTCCATCAAGATGCAGGGGATAAACATTGACAGTTCCATTTCCTTTAGCAATACGTTCTCCAGGATGTAAACATAAGCTACATCCATATGAACCATTAAACTGCGTTCCATTTGCTACCCATGCTCGAGCAACCGAGTCGCACACAAACGTTAAGACCTGTACTTTTTGGGAATTTGTCACTCCGTTTCGTATATATGAAAAGAAGGTGAAAATTCATTGACCGTACATATTATCGGATACATAGATAAATTCGAGCTTTCAAATACTGGTACACCGTCTATATTACACTTTAAACTAATCATATCGTTTTTCATGTGTTTTTTATACAATCGACCATCATATATGTCTTCGAATGCAAAATCTGAATGTTTCTCTCTCGATGCACTATACAGGGAGTCATAATCTGACGTTTCAAAAAGCTCTTTCAATTGATCTTCCAAAGACATGTATAAAAAGAAATTACCACGCTTAATATTTTCTTTAATATCAATGTCATGGTCGCAAGAGTGGCAATGAATTGTTGAATGATCGTGTATGGAATCGTTCATCTGGACGTTCATATTTGGTGTATCTATGTAACTTCCGCATGTATCACAGAAGTGAAGAATCGACATTTGCATCGAAAAAATATCGACAATTTTTTTGTAGTGATGTTTGTTAATATTAATTTGGTCAGCATCATTCAAATTTAATAGTTGTACAACGTCTTCCATTGCTGAATAGCTCAAATTGTGTCGATGTTTTGTGGCCATTACCAGTAAAGTTTTAATTAGTACTGTTTCGGAATATGTGTGAGATGAATTTTCTGCAATCATACAACGTGCAGCTGTATCTTCACGAGGATCGTCGAAATTACCGTCTGCGTTACATTCGACGTGGTTCTCGGCGTCAGTCATTCCACTGCTTATTGAGACATCATGAATATTTTCCTGATCCTTGAAAAATCGAAATATTCGATTAAAATATCGAATAAAAATAATCGTAAAGAATCGAAAATGAAATAATTGAAAGAATATAAATAAAAATGAATGTAGCTCAGCTCTAATTATATTATAATCCGTTAAACTTGATTTTTTTCACGTTAGAACAATGTAACCTTTGAAAAACTTTTCAGTTGATATTTCGTACTTCTGGAGTTTCACAGTCGTTAGCTGAACTTGCTGAAGTTGTCTCCATTGTCTTCACTGTGTCCCTGGCATCAAATTGGACTTATGTAAAAATATTCCACATAAACATTTGTTTATCAAGATATTATTAATATGTTATAATCACGTACTACTGCATCGTATATGACTATATAATAATCATATAATCATATGTTAGTGCGGATATCATAAGTGTGCATACGGTAAAATCAATACCATTAAAATACATACCGTGTTTCAAAGATTTGCGATAGCTTTCTTCTTTATTGAGATCTCCTTGTTCGTTTGGGCATTGGCGACGTACTTCCATAATATAGATATCGCTTATACGGGCCTCTCTTCTTTCGTTGAAGATCGGACATATTTATCTCATAACACTCACTGTGTAACGTATAACTTTTTTTGGTAGGTTACAGTACTTTCTATATACATTAAAATATGTTGCACGAGCTCAGTATAAATATACGACCATGCCCTCAAGAAGGTCAGGTCTCTAAACAAACGCTCGACTCTCGTTGTGCGGAGGAGAAGAGAGGTGAAGGAAGCCGTTCCCCGCAGCGCTAATCGTTCGGCAGTATCCTTAGTACAGAGCTCGCAGTGGATTGAACGGGTCGCGAAGTCTTTTTATCGTCTTAATTTCATTTCGCCGATTATAGTGTTTTTGTTTAAGTGACTGATTTGATACGTGCATAGTGTTTGTTTAAGTACATGCATAGTGTTTGTTTAAGTACGTGCACAGTGTTGCAATAATAAAAAAAACGCTATAGCGTGTCGTGCATGGTTGTATAATACAACGAACAAATGGCACGATTATACGCCCTCGTAAAATGGGTGTCTGGCGACGACGAGGGGACGTACACTCCCGATGTTCCGGTTAAGTGGATTAAAAATTTTGATTACGACGATTCCGTCGATGAAAAAGACAGAGGCGAACCTTTCGCCATCGAGTGGCGGGATACGAAAAAACCTCCTAGAGGAGGATGGGTAAACCATGACGGCATTGTTATTCAAGTGTCAGGTATTGAATACGTCATTCCAAGTGTGTTGGACGTGTACACAGATTTTGCATACAACTAAAATTTATTTTTTAATTTCAGATTGTGTAGCTGTTTTGGAAAAAACACTATAAATGATTGAAGGGCGAAAATCGCCAAAACGGGTCGCCCAACAAGACGTACAGAGTACGGAAGGTGAAATATCGACAAACGTTGCGAAAAATAAAGTTTCTATTATTGTAAGTTATTCTAAAATACATTCTGAGTACTGCGTTAAAAAATTACTATGAAATTACTTATTTTTTTATTTTCATGGATCTTGAATGTGTGATGAACGAAAAATTGACCGATAATAAGACGACTCATAGAGCATATTCGCCGAAATATTTTAAAAAACAAAAAATGGATGAAGTACTCAAGAACTTGAGCAATGAGTACTCGGAATCCGTAAGTTTCATTTTGTAATAGCAAAACTGCTCATAACCTTGAAAAAAAATGTGACGTAGTAAAATTTATTAACATTTTTTTACGTTCTATTTTTCGTGTATGAATTGTTATAGGAAGAAGACGATGTTGCTTCAACTTCTACTTGTGCCCTAGGAAAAAAATCGACAAGAATCATTTTGAGTTCGGATGATGAGAATTGTCCGCCTGCAACACCTAAAACAAGTTATCCGCAAGATAAAATAAAAAATGTGTCTCCATCCAGCGCACCGACCATTGCATTGTTGTACAAACGTATGTATCGTTATGACACTTAAATTTCTCATAAGTAAATAAAAAAAATAATAAACTAAGAACTAAAAATAATTTCAGAAATTCTAAAGCATGGAAAACGACTTGAAAAATTGGAAAACGAGATTCAAAAATTGAAACAGAACACCTGTACCGACTCGACAAAAGATACAAAAATCGACACACCGGAAACGGTTTGAATATTTTCAAAAATTCTGTACGTCTATCTTCATTTTATATATTTTTCATAATTAACAACAATTTATTTTTCAGATCGAGATCGTAGCTGGATCGGGGGTTAAAGTGACTAAACAGCAGTGGATGATAGCTAAATCGAAGAGCACTCCTACATCCATGGGAGTTTCTTTATTGACTGCCCTCTTTCCGTTGCAGACACTATTGGAAAGTAACATAAAAGGAGGAGCCTCTAAAACAAAAACTGTAAATGCTGCAGCATCAAGACATGTTGCATTAAACCCAACCATCATGAAAGCTTTGAGGGGTAAGATATTTTAGTGAATATCCTTTGAATAATTATGCATATATTTTATTTATTCATAAAAAAATGTCTCACTTTCAGAAGCTGTCCAAGGAGCATTTCCGGCAAATTATTCGAAGTCCGGGTTGGGAATCGCGATTAATAACAAATTAAACGCATTGCGCAGACTCCATGCCAAAGAAAACGAATAAGCGTCAAAACCGCATTTTCTATTTTAACACCATATGTAAAATATATTTTTTATATTTAAAACTATACTTGTATACCCCCACGAAAAAAATATATATTTCAAAATGTTCCTAAAATGTATTTCAAAATATATAATTTATCTATTTTAAAATGTATAATTTATATATTTCAAAATATACAACTTTTTGCCGCTTTATTATATCTGTAGATTATATTAAAAATTATATTTAAACGTATAACTTTGCATATATATAAATATAGTTTTAAATATAAAAATATATATATTTAAAACTATATTTATATATATGCAAAGTTATACGTTTAAATATAATTTTTAATATAACCTACAGATATATTAAAGCGGCAAAAAGTTGTATATTTTGAAATATATAAATTATACATTTTAAAATATATAAATTATATATTTTGAAATACATTTTAGGAACATTTTAAAAAATATATTTTTTTCGTGGGGGCGGCGAACCCCGAAAGTTCCCATTACCCACAATCATACAATCCCACATGCAAGTAGCCCTGCCCTACAGACCGACCTAATTACCTGCCTGTCCCCAGTAGATCCCGCTAGCGACGATTATAATCGATCATACGTTGACCCCTCTATTGACCCGTGACGCTGCTGCCGAGAGATCGAGTGACCCGTGGTCGATGCCGGAGAGCAACCATTCAGCGGCCGCGAAAATCCGCGAGCTTCCGGCCGGCCACGAGACCGTCACTTTGCGACGAGCCGGGCACCCGATAAGAAGCCAAGAATTAGGAAAAATTTTGGAGAGAGAAAATTTTTTAGAAAAGAGTATCGTAGAGTTTGGACAAGTGTTGAGTATTGTGAGAGAGTGTGAGAGGATCAAGAGAGATAGAGAAATGACAATCGCGAGAGCAAGGAAAAAGGGAAAAGAGACAAGGACGAAAGAAAAGGAATGAGGACGAAGATCGTTACACAAGAGCGTAAGTCTTTGCACGTGTCTTTGCTGCGTCTGCCTTGTTTTTGGTCAGTTCCTTGTTTTCTTTTTTTACGAGAAAAGTCGTGTGGGACGGCTGTAAAAATTAGAGATCATAAATCTGAAAAAGTCTATTTGCGTGAATATTAACGGTCATCCTCCCCTCTCCCAACTGACCCGATAACCTCATACCCGAAAGTCGAGCGATAGTTACAGTCGCGCGATACTCCCTTGCCCGCCTGCCCCTACCTTCCCCGCGAAGCATCGCGTACCGTTACCCTAGCCCGTCTTCCCGCCCACCCCTCTCCTAAGATTGACCGATATAGAGTATTAAGACGGAGCAAATAATCAAGAGCGAGTACATTTTTTTTGTGAGCGCTATTCAGCGCGAAGCGATCGCGCAGATAAATACCCGGGTATCAAATATTATTTCCATAAACCCAACGCCAGTGGTAATTTCTAAGAGGCCAAATAGAGTCGGGGAAACCGTCCTAAGTTAGCCCGAATTCACCGCCTCCCCTTTCCCCCGTACCTCATCCACCCATAAATCGAGCCGAGTCTTTATTTAATACTGTTATTTTTTTTATTTAAAAATAACTGGCGCCCAAATACTGTTGTATTATTTCTTATAAGATAGTTTTTTTCATTGTATGAGAGATTACCCCGGAGATCGTCCGCCGACGCCAGTTTTTTTTTGATAAAGATTTATTTTTGTTTTTAAATATTGATTTTTGGAGTTGAAATAATATTACAGAATATTATAATTTCCTCAATTTGGCATATTTACCCCCGTTCTTATTTTCCCTTTCCCCATTCCCCAAGTACCCCCCCCCCCCCCCCATCGGCGTGAAAAAAGTGCACAAGTAAACCACCCCCCATCGACGTGACAACTTAAACTATTTTTTTCAATAAAAGCTTACTTGAATCGACTTCAATGTATGTGAAATAATATATCTTTAATTGAGTCAAAACAAAACATTAAGCGAATAAAAAAATCATGAAAAATGTTTATTTTTCTGACTATTACAGTGGGCCCCTCCTTAAGCGAACTACCATATTCATGAAAACTGATATATAAGATTTAAAGATGTCAGTTAGTATTACGGAAAACCCGTTTTTCAGTAGACCCTATGCGATAAAGTCTTTAAAATATACGTAAATGATCAGAAGCCGTTTGTCCCCAGCCTTGATAATGTACCAACAACACCGCCCACAGCCACAGTTAAATCGACGTTTCACAACATTCATAACGATATTCGTTCACATGTTATGAAGGAACCTACATTCCAATGTGTTTATGTTTCAATGTGATATTATTGTAACGGGACCTACGTTTTGAACAATCCGATTTATAGAAAAGTTATTTAGAAAAACTGACTGCGTGCCAATGCTTAGGGTATTTTTTGTATAGATCTAAAACTACGTTTTTTCAGTGTGTCAATAAAAAAAAGACAGAGATAAACGAAACATTCTTTGTACGATATAAATCGATGACTGTATGGAAATTACTTTTGATATTTTTGATTTCCGTATATAAATTAGACGCTATAATAAATATGCTTATGCAAGTCATGATGCACTTACTTTTTTGCCGTCCAACTCATGGTTGCCCTGGGCCAGTACTTTATCTACACTCGAAGGGTCCGCGAAGGTGATGAAACCGAAGCCCCTGTAACACAAACATGATTAAATTTAGACATGAGTCGATTTTTATTAATACGCTATGTGCTCGTTAACAAAAATTGCCTAACAAATACATAGATCTCCACGTGTATACTATTAAGAACGTTTCTGCAAATCAATACATATTTATGTGAAGGTTTTTTACCCTTGTCGACTGGTATTTTAATACATTGGTGTCTGGTATAATTTATAATAAAATTTGAACAAATGATACGCAATACAAATAAAACTATTAACCAGGAACAAATAGAAAATCTACTAGGCAAAAATTATATTTCAAACGTTATACAGGGCGATTTTCCTAAGGTATAGCACCATTTATTCTGGGGTACATGGGACCATTACAAACAAAAGTTGCAAATAAACATTAGGGATATTTTTAATAGTTTACGAGATATCAATTTTTGAGGTTTGTCCAATCAGCGCGGCGAGAAGCGTTGGAGCGACCCACTCCCCGCCCCATCCGTAGATATAGCACAGTGTAGGGCGTTACATTTGGGATCGCAAAATTCAGAGCAGTCATTTGTTATTGTTTTATTACGGAGTCATTTTTATTTGTCAGGCATTGACTGGCTAGGCTACAGCTAGGGCGGAGAGTGGGCGGCTCCAACGCTTCTCGGCAAAATTCAGAGCAGTGAATGACCGACAAATAAAAATGACTGCGTAATAAAATAATAATAATTGACTGCTCTGAATTTTGCGATCCCAAATGTAACGCCCTACACTATGCTATATCTACACTATGCTATATCTCCGAATTATAAATATCTCTAATGTTTATTTGCAACTTTTGTTTGTAATGGTCCCATCTACCCCAGAATAAATGGTGCTATACCTTAGGAAAATCGCTCTGTATATAAAAATCTGTATACAGGGTGAATTTCATAAAGTATAGCGTAATTTATTCTAAAATGGATGGGACCATTACAAACAAAAGTTGCAAATATACATTCGGGACATTTTCAATAGTTTACGAGATATAAATTTTTTAAGTTGGTCTAATCAAAGCGCGCCGAGAAGCGTTGGAGCCGCCCGCTGCCCGCCCTAGCCGTAGAGATAGCGCACTGTGCCAATCAGTGGCGATGAAATGGAGAGCGCGGGCAACGACGGGCTCCCCGTCCTTCCTCGCCCCCACGCCGGCACCCAATGATCGATACACTGCGCTGCCTCTACGGCTAGGGCGGGGAGTGGGCGGATCTAACGCTTCTAGGCGCGCTTTGATTAGACCAACTTTAAAAATTTGTATTTCGTAAACTATTGAAAATATCCCTAATGTATATTTGCAACTTTTGTTTGTAATGGTTCTATCTACCTTAGAATAAATTGTGCTATACTTTATGAAATTCGCCCTATATATGTTTACATCAAGGCTCTAATTATTTGTAAATATAATATATTTACAAATTTAGTCAATAAATCGCACGCTGACGAGAATTCCCATCATAAACATTTTTGAGTCGTCTGTATCTCAAAGCAGCTTATTGTAATGGTCTTTTCCAGTTGACTCAATATGTCTATCCCCGATAATGCCAGTTGATAAAGTCCCGATTGTCGCTTGTACCGCACATGCCTCAACCCCTCTATTAGGATAACTGAAGTTGTTTATAGTGAGAAGTAGATTGTAACGGAGCAGCGGACTCACTGCTGCCAGTCCGGCGTTCCGCGGCGATACCACACACAATCCTTAGTTCACCCGATTACACGGAGATGGACGAAAGCTTCCTCACATGTGAAAAGGTCCTAAGAGGATATAAATATACGACAATTGGTTGAACGATTATCGAAAAACCTTTCGATCAATTATCTTAACCAAGGAATGAGCTAGCCGAACTGACCTTTCGAAACCCTGAAATGGAGAATATTGTAATAGAACGGACCTATGCTGAGAGAGATTGAGCTAGAGCTACCAAGGAAGAGGAAGGAAAGAAAGGTATCGATTCAAAAGTAGCGGGAATCAAATTAATTTTTGGAAGCTCGGGACCAAGGAGGTGTCTATAGCGAAACCGTAGAGGAGGCACCAGCGAACAGAAAGGAATCTACATAAGAAAAAACAAAGGAAGAGAAAACGCCAATGTGGCCAGAAATCATCAATCGACGATACACAATAAAAGAATAAATTTTATTGTTTTTATCAGACCTGTTTTACCCAACTTAACTCCTCCTCGAGACATTAAGGTATCACTATCATTCATGTCACCACTAAGAGTGGAGGTAAGAGAAGTCAGAACAAAATCTCCCGAACGGCCCAGAAGAGGTGGAAATTGTTTTATCTAAAATGCTCTGCAATCTTAATAGTTCTGACTCTCGAATGAAAACATGTATATGTATATATATATATATGTGTGTATAGTAAAATTAAAATAAAGGTACAGCAATTGTAAAACAGTCAATGAGAATATTCATATTTTGGCAATAGATGAATGCAGGAGTATATATTAGTTTCTGAAAAATTAATCTTATATTGTTTAGATTGTAAATCCTCTGATTTACCCTGATTTACCAAAAGTCCCAAAAGTCCGTTTCAAGAACGTTTCGTTGAGGACAGCCTTGAAATAAGCTTTTGGTACACTTTTTCACGTTTAAAAGCTCTCAAAGCGCGTTTAGAAACGCGCTTGACACATGCTTTCCGAAACTGCATCGAACGTATTTTACACTTGGTTGAAACGTGGTTTAGTGCGTTTAAAACGCGATTTGTTCCACGATTGAAAAGTTATTTTTCGCGTGCCGCCAAGATCGATTTCGCCCACAGAATATTGCGTTTCATCTTCATAGCCCGTTTCGTTACACGGTTGAAACGTACTGTTTCGTATGCCGTCGACACTTAATACATCACTCAATAAGTTTCCGATTTGACACATAGATGACCACTGTTGACAGACCCATATGATTTCTGGATAGTACTAACCTTCAAACGATACGTGTCAAAATTTCGTGACAATCTGGCATTTAGTCAAAAGTTAATAGTAGTTTTAGTGAAACAATTGTTGTTATTTACAAAGCAATGGATAAAAAAGTTTTTCGTATGTTCATCGAACATTGTTTTTATTGGAAAAAATATTGTTGAAGCGGTCGTACAAACGCCGATGATGTTGAACGCTCTGGTCGCCCAAAATCGGCAGTTATTCTGGAAAACATAAAAAAGCCCACAAAATAGTTTTGGCCGATCGTAAACCGAAGTTGCGTGAAATAGCTAACACATTAAATATATCAGAAGGCAGTGTGTATACAATTTTACACACAAATTTGAACATGCATAAGTTGCTTTCGAAGTGGGTGCCATGTTTGCTCACACCGGACCAACAACAGCAACGGGTCGACGATTCAGAGCGCTGTTTGGAGCTGTTCAAGCCAGATAAAAAGGATTTCTTGCGTTGGTATGCCGCAATGGATGGAACACGAATCTACTACTACACACCTGAATCAAAAAGAACATCAGCTGAGTGGACAGCAGCCGGTTTAAGTTGTCCAAAGCGATATAAAAACTCAAAAGTCAGCTGGCAAGTTTATCTTATCCGTATTTTGGGATGCTCATGGTATTTTGTCCATCGACTACTTTGAGAAAGGTAAAACAATCAATAGCGAATATTATATAGCTTTATTGGATCGATTGAGTGTAAAAATCGAAAAAAACGGCCGCACATACAAAAGAAAAAAGTACTGTTTCACGAAGACTATGCACCGCGTCTCAACTCGATAAAAACGATGGTCAAATTGAATGAATTACGCTTCAAATCGCTTCCCCACCCACCGTATTCTTCAGATCTGGCCACCAGCTACTATTGACTTTTTGCAGACCTCAAAACGATGCTCCAGGGAAAAAAATTTGGGAGCGTTAGCGTTGAGAAAAGCTAGCAGAGCGTTGGAATTAATATATCGTTCTGGAAGGAGAGTATGTTGATGAATAACGTCGAATTTCTAAAAAAGTGCTTTTCTTACGATGAGTCAGATCGGAAACTTATTGGGTGATGTAATGTGGAAGGTTGACTTTTCCGATTTTAGATATTAGATCTGCATGCCAGATCGTGTCAAATGATTTCTCTACAATAAGAAGCAAGACACTAGTTGACTATATTAAAAATTTTACTTATATGGTAGGTGAGTCTAGCTAGTTGTTTGACAGTATCATGACCGGGCCTAAAGCCAAATAATTCAGGGATGAGAGTCTGATTTTCTCTTTCCAATGTTTTCATTCTGTTCGAAATGACTGTTTCAAAAGCTTTACACAGCGTCATCAGAAGGCTGATTGGTTTATAGTTTTGTGGGCAGCTTTTATCCTTGTCATTTTAAGGTATTGCTACGACGTGAGCGTTTCTCCAATCTTTAGGAAAATGTGTGCCTTTATGGCAGCAATCGAAGATGTTGACGAGCTGTGAGATCGCTTTATTGGGTAGATACTTCAGTATGATGTTGTGGATTTTACTCACCTCAGGGACATACCATGACTTACCCTCTTTAATAATCTGTACTACCTTCCTAACGGTAGTCAATTTAATCGAATCTAGGTCTATGGATGTGTTCGAGATCGTATTTTATTCTATGGACTTGTTCAGTGTTACGAGGGTCCCCCAAGTTCTTGTTAAATGATGTATGCCGTCAAAGCTGTCCGCTAGAGCATTTAGTTTTTGTACCTGGGTGGTTTTCCAGTCCCCCGGAGAATTCAGGGCAGGTAGGACGTTCCAGACTGAATTGTCTTTGACTTGCAGGCTTTCTAGTTTCTTGCCCCATACTATAAAGGGGGTCTGAAAAGTTTCCGACCTCAGCATGAAGATGTCAGCACTCGTTAACAATAGCTAGGGAATGTATTTGCTGATGTCTTGAAAGGTACTCGCCAAAATGTCAGCCATTTTGGACGCGCAGTTGTTGTTGAAAAATTTGAAAGGTAATACGTCTACGCAAATCCAAGACGAGTTGGACGCTGTGTACGGTGACTCTGCACCATCATTTGCCACCGTGAAATGTTGGGCAACTGAATTTATACGTGGCCGTACCAACTTGGTAGACGATGAACATTCGGAACGTCCAAAAACTGCAACCATTGATGATAACATCGCTCAAATTCACCAAATGATACTAGACAACCGTTGAATCAAAGTGAGAGAGATAGCAGAGGCTATGAAAATGTCCAAAAAACGTATTTGACACATATTAAATCAAGATTTAGGCATGAGAAATTAATTCACCATTATGGTTCTTCTTTTTGCAGTTCCAAAGGCTATGTTTCGCGTTTAGTTCTCCGGTCGTGATAACTGACAATGAGTCAGCAAAGCTAGTAATTTTCTTGAAGTTACAAGCATTTATCTTGGCTTGAGTGGGGCACATGCTGTAGCAATGACGGTATTTTAATTTTTTTATTTGACACCAATTGATTCTACTATTGTAGTTTGAAAATTGACTCCAGTACCGGAGATGATGTTTCTACTATATATAGCAACTCCTCCTGCTGGTCTGCTATTCTTCCCGTCTAATCGATGTCATTTGGAGCCAAATAAGTTGCAATTTACTTTGCCAGTGAATCTGGTCTTATTGACTAGCAGAATATCTTCTTTATGACATTCCAAAAAATTTATACTTTCGTGGACCTTGGGTTCAAAGCCACTCGCATTCCATTGAGCAATGGTAAGTTTATCATTATTATTCGTACAATTATTAGTATGCATGTTTTAATAAGACGAGTAAAACGACTCGCATTTGGAGATGTGATCATTGCGGTTTTTAATTTAGTTTGTAATTAAGTTCTCTAAGCCTGTGGACCATCTTGGTTAAATCGCGTTTATCATGTAGTTCTTTCAGCTCGCTAACAATTATGGTAAATGTACTGTATTGATTATCAGGTATGCTGCTTGGGTAATGCCCTGCTTGTATTTTTCTTAGAGTTACTTAGATCAGCGTAGGTACTTGGCGATTTAAAATAGTTATTGTTGTTTTCTTTGCAGATGTCGAAACTTATCCTGGAGGGTGAAGATACTAAAGATTCCATGTTGACTTGCATTGTTGAGCTCACACTCTCAGTACTAAAAACCTTAGTTTCTCAGTGCTAACTTCAATTTTGGTCTAACGTTCGATAGGTAAACATGAATAGTTGAAAACGCCATGTGGGTTCTCTTTACGTATTATGCCTCTGCAATCTCGTTTTTGTGAAACGTCCAGAGTGTTGCACTCAAAACCGAACTTTTGTTCAATTTTCGCTACCGACATCTTTTGATATCTCCAGATATTATATAGCGTACACAAAAATCTTGCGTTGCATTTTTGACTTTTTAGATTACAGCTTCCATTTTGATAGCTATACCACAAACATAAGAATCTGATTTTCGAAGCACAAACACTTATTGGCTGCAAATAATTTTCATAAATTCTTTGTGAAGGGAAATGGCGATTTTAAGCCTACGTTCTAGGTATACATACAGAAGAAAAAGATCAGCCCAGAATTTTTTGTACGCAGTTATTTTCGGTCTAAATATATTATTAAGCTGTCGCAGCCAATATCCAAATCAAGTGATTTTAGGACTTTAGGTATTTGACTAATAATGATTTTCATACGTCCATAATCATACTACGTTGTATTACATTTTGGGCGCAAACACAATCGCACAAAATCTTGCTACCATTGGCAAACCTATACAATGGTACTCAACCACTCTTCCGTTCATTTGACATCAGACGGTAGTGTTCTGCATATGTATTCGTATGTAATCAGGATCACATTGTGCTACGTTCGTACAAGTATACAAAACTTCCGTTGGAATCAATCGAATACAATCGAATAGAATTTTAACGACGCTGTATATAAATATCAAATACATTTGATATACATTCTTTGTTGATTTCAGACCCTCCGGAAGCGTAGAGAACATCATCACGTGTATAAAATATGTATAATCTACAAGATCGGAATATTTTAGAAGGAGACCACTTACAATCAAAAAACGACTCAGTCTGGTTCATGGTTTGCAAATTTCGATTTGATATAAAGTTCCGACTGCTGCAATTAAAAAATGTGTTCTTGAGTAAGCATTAAAAATATAATTAATATGTAAAAACCAATCATAGAACGAACAATAAAACATGACTACTTTTTAGTTTCGGTACAATTATTCAAAAAAATCCTGAGCCTAAATCAGTAAGACCGGGTTCAAGCTGTAATACGCTATATGTATACAATGTATGTTGCTAGAGTAGAAACATAGTTCCAGCCATCGGAGCCCGTGTTCCAAATAATTCTGTCATCCCAGCGTTGTAAAAGAATAGTCAGAAAACGCTGGATGCAGTGAGAGCAGTTTCATTTTACTTGTATCTGACTATGTGCATATGAATGTAGAAGCGTACGGACGATTTTCGTTCGAGAGATTTACTCTCGTATATGTTGAAACCTCAAGAAAGAGGGTGATGCGAAGAGAAACGAAGAGACGGAGAGAGAGAGAGAGAGAGAGAGAGAGAGAGAGAGAGAGAGAGAGAGAGAGAGAGAGAGAGAGAGAGAGAGAGAGAGAGAGAGAGAGAGAGAGAGAGAGCAGTAGATCGATAAAGCGGGAGCGTGAAGCTTCGTGATTCCAGGTCGCTTCACACGAGGCGCAATCTCTTGCTTTTACCCCTTTAGCCTCGCTCCTCGTCGTTTGTCTGGATGGTGTACTTTCCCCCTTTTGTCGAGACTGCAAGAGGCATGTTCAAGCTTATGACGAGAAAAAAGAAGATGAGAAAGAGAGTTAAAAACAAGCAAATCTTGACGGGATGGAAAGCCAAAGACGTTGCCAGATAGCGTGACGTTGCTCTGCGCATGCATCTGTACACGCATTTATACGTATGCAAGCGCTTTCGCACACGTATACCCCCACGCGCGTAGACACATGCGGCTAAATGCGCGCCTGCATGCGTGCCCGCATACGTTTGTGCGAACAAATTGAAACAAGTACGCGCGTCGACGCAATGGAAATTGTGAGTATTTTGCAAAATCGGTTCTCACTTTTTCTTTATATACTAAACACAATACAAGTATACTAAATTCCTTATGGGAGCTTTTCCTTATCACCGTGACTGCGAAACAAATATCAGTTTAGCGAGCATCCATGCATTCTTTATTTTCTTTATTCTATATATTCGATACAAGTGTATACAAGTATATAGATATATATACCACTACTGTTTAGATGAATATCGCATCGAAGAAAATGCATAAGAAGTTTGCGAAAAGGACGGAGTCGAAAAAGTGAGAGAAAATACAGAAGAAAGCGAGAGGGGAGAACACATATTGTTTTGGGTCAAGAACGACAAAAAGAAACAACAACAGTTTAGCTCGTGTTTCGCAATAGAGGACGCTCTGCCAGCGGTAAAACGAATTCAGGGAATGCTACCAAACGCGGCGGTTTGCATTTGTCATGCCACGAGGCTCACCTCTGCAGTTATTGAAAATATTTACATGTTATTTATAGGGCACACACGTTTCGACAGAAACCCAAAGCAAAGGGAGTATCGCGAAACAATATCTACCTCTCCGGGCCCGCCTTGTACTTCAAATCCTATAGGTAGTCACCATTCCCGACAGCACCATATACCATATATATATATAGTTTTTTTTCATTCAGAACCTTCTTAACCGCGGGTTTCACACCGTTCAGACAACTGTTCTCTTCTCTTTTTTTCTACGACTATGAGAACCTTTATAAGGCATATACAATACTTTACTTTCGATGTCTCCAAGGTGAAACTCCAATAACCATATAATGCGTTTCTTTAAATTTCCGTCTCTTTCTCGCCGTCACTCTTTACCTAAACTATTTTCATTTTATCTCATTGCTTCTTTAACAGTAAACCTTCGTTAACGGGTGCGAAATAACGTAAACGTGTGTACGGATTGAATTTTCGATGGATTTTACGCATAGTGCCTGAGTGCAGAGACATGCACATGCGCGAGGATCCCTCTGGTCCGTAGTAAGTACATGTAAAGTCTGAACTGTGTAAGCCCCTCAGTATATACATATATGTAGGAAATGGATATTTAAAATATCAAGGAGGAGCTGGACAGGAAGAAAGTTCGGGACAAAGGACAGTAAGAGATGGCATTGAGAATTGTTGATGAAGGGACGCGCTGGTTATAACAAAATATTTTCTAGATCTCATTATTCTCCCTTGTTAATAAAAATTGGATTAATGTTATACGGCGACGGTGTTTGTATTTTCATTCCAGTTTGGGTAAGGAATCCTATAGGTGAGGAAAGGAGTGATGTCCTTCCCTCACCGAACTTATATGTACTGAAGCACAAAATGTAGGCAAAACCTTAATCTATAGCGTGGTGACAATTTTGTATACATTTTGTACAGTGGTTTTTAGGCTAGATCTTACTTGTCAAAAAAGTTCCTACGGCCAATATGGTTCACCAGGTAGAGGGTTATGGTCAATGCCTATGTCGTAAGCTATGGGCTCACGAAGAATGCTCAGAAGTGGAAACTAATATTTTTTTCTGGCAATTTGGCTCTGCAAAATAACGCGTGATTTACTATTTGTACTGTTTGCTCTGATGGGCAATATGGCTCGCGGCATTTATAGCCAATATCACATTTGGCCATCATACCCAACCATGTTTAGATTTCAACCATTGTTCAATTTTACTACAAAATTATTTTCAATTATTCTTTGAAGTTATATTGCCTTAAGCTTCTAATAATTGATTACTGATAAGTCCAACAACTGACATAATCAATAACGACTGATTGTGAGCGTAATAGAGCCCCGTGAGGCCATAACAAATCAGTGAACTTGTGATTGGCAGAAAATGAGATTAGGAACATAAGGTTCCGTCGTGAGAAATGTGGAATGGGACTGTTCCGGTCGTTCCACCGGTTTGGGGTTCGTCACAGTTTCTTTGAAAATATAACGCGAAGTCGAAGTTTTAATCTAAATAATGTTCGAATGCATATAGGTACTTATCGCGAAATGCATCATCAATACCGAAGAAATTATAATGATATTTATTTATTAAGCATGAACCCAAGTTTATCCTTGATTTATACTTATTTTACAATAAAAATCTGCATCCACTGCATTTTAATTAGAACTAAAAATAAAGTTAAGAGAAAAGCCGAGAGTTCAAAAATATATACTCTTTTCCCTTGACTTTTTCTTGACGCTCGTAAATGTTTTTATTTCCTCCACTCTTATCACAATAGCGGACATAATCATTGAAAAAATAAAAATGTTAGTATGGGCTAAGTTATGTTGATCGTTGATCGTACGATGATCTATATATAATGGCCAAGAACCCGTCGCATCGCTCATGCCTGGTAGCGGCCGCAGCTGATCTTTGCGCGCGGCACTTTACTTTTTCAATGTTTATTTGCTTGATATAGTCAAATAATACGCCGATAACATTTTTATGTCATATATTGGAAATATTTCTATTGCAGTTGATTCTTAGTTTTATAAGTATTGTAGGAACTGCTGAACCTTCCAGATGAGCGATTATCCGTGTATTATCTGAAACTAAGCGTCTCTTCCGTATTTAAACAAAATTCTCATTAAAATTGCTTAACGCGTATAGAAGCATGCACACCCTTCCTGTTAGAAATGGCAGTTTGGAATAACGAACTAATCGGTACGTCGAACAAACTTGATGATCTTTCACTTTATTCATTGAACTGAAAGAACCTGTATAAGACGCTTGGTCGAAAAATATACGCATTGCTGCTTTTAATAACGGGTTACAATAAGTCTGGGCTAAAAATGAAAACGCGAGAACGCAGTATGGTCTCTGCGCTCGGGTGCGCTAGGAGCGCCGATGGCGCTCGCCCTGCCAACCTGCCTGAATATAAGGGTGCGAATTGTCGAATCTCTAACACTTCTAAAACAGGAGCTACGGTTAGAGTGCTCGTCAACTACGTGTTCAAAAATATAAAAGACGCACGTCGCGATACAGTCGACTTCGTTCCTAAGAATATCGTACCAATGCATCCGAATTCATTCAAAGGAGGCAAGGGGTAATCTTACTGTACATATTTCTAACGAGGGATTATTGATCATTAAAAAAATGTATTCAAGGAATGGTTTGAAGTAAGTATTCGAGAAAGAAGCGGGAACTCTTTAATAACCGCGAAATAACAGCGAAATAATCTGCGAACCGCGACTGTCTACTATCACCAAGAGCGGAATAATCCGCGAGTCTACGACTGCTTTTGTTACCAGTTGCGGAATTTTGTTTAGTTGCCACATACCATGTTTAACCACTTATGGGAGCGTTTCGATTACATCAGTTTAATATACATTAGTATATTCTAAATAAGTTTTACTTTTTTTGTGAAAATCTTTCACAAACTGCCACTACGAGTAAGTGCTGTAAATCTATATTTAAATTCAAGAAATCCAAGTTTAGAAAACAATCTTATTTTATAATTTAATCTAAAATGTAGTTGCCCTGATGAATTTTGAGCATCTTGATTCGGACTCAAGTATTGAGGTACGACGTCCTAGAAGACGTAGCCGCAGGATTTCGTCAAGTGACGATAGCGAAAATGAACAGTGCAGCAGTTCAAGACCAAATCAAGAATACGTATGGAAAGCTACAAACCATACTCGCATTATACATGGTTTTTCAAGTGCGAGTGGTGCAACCGTAATTACACGAGGTCTGTCGAGAAAGGACGGTTTTAAATTATTTTTTAACAAGTATTATAGTTAATTACAAAAGTAATTGCGGAAACAAATAAATATGGCGCAAGCGACACAGAGTTTATACCTCTTAAAGACGACGAATTAAAAGCATTTATTACTTTAAATATTTTAATGAGTCTAGTTACCAAGCCCACGATTCAAAGCTATTGGACTACTGATAAAAGTATAGAAACTCCGTATTTCAGGAATATCATGAACCGTAACCGATTTATTTCTATCTCCAAAAATGTACACTTTTCCAGTACAAATAATGCTAATGACGCACTGACAAAAATTCGAGAAGTTACTCAAATAGTAAAAAAAAACTTTCATTCGCATGTATGTTCCAAATAAAAACATTTCCATCGATGAATCACTAATTTCATGTAGAAGTCGTTTACATTACATACAATTTATTCGAACAAAACGTGCGAGATTTGGTGTCAAGTTTTATAAGCTCTGTGACTCACAATCGCGATACATACACAATTTCAATATATATGAAGGAAAAGATAAAACTGCTGGCAGAAATGTTGTAAGAAATTTGTTGAAAGAGAGTCAATTATTGCACAAGGGGTGTCGCTTATTTATTGATAATTGGTACAGTTCACCAACATTGTACCGAGAATTATATAATATGAAAACAAATGTATGTGGAACAGCGAGAATAAATAGGAAAGGAATGCCTCCGCAATTAAAATCACTGAAATTACAAAAGGGAGAAGCTGTTATATTTTCCACAAAAGAGATAGCGGCGATAAAGTGGAAGGATAAGAAAGATGTCGTTATACTAACTACTACGCACAATTTAGATTTTGCTGAAACAAGGAAACGAAACCGATATATTGGACCAAAAAGTTTTAAACCAACCGCAGTAGTAGATTACAATCAATATATGGGTAGAGTTGATGTTGGCGACCCAATATTGAGTAAATTTTACACTATGCGCCGGTGTAGAAAAGCATATAAAAAAACATTTTTTTATTCTATTGACATGATGTTGCTGAATAGTTACGTAATTTTTAAAAATCATTAGATAGATGGAGCGTTTCATGTGTATAAACACCGATTAGCCGAAGAAATGATCGATGAATATTTAGCCAACATAAATGTAAACAAGGCACCTGTGAATCATTCCATTACGCGATTTACTGGCAGGCATTTTCCTGTACGGATACCTGCAACACTATCAAAGGGAAATAGGACATCAAAACGATGCGTTGTGTGCTAAGTCAATTCAAAGAGAGACAGTCTTCAAATGCCATGTTTGTGATACAGCATTATGTATTGACCATTTTAAAGAATTTCACGAAAATTATTTTATTTAAATTTAGATTTAAATTTAAATAATTTTATTTTATGTATGAAAAAATATTTGTTTTTCCGTTTCTGTAGAAAAAATGTAAAATGCGCTATTTGCGATATAACATTGTGTATCAGTCGTTTTAAACAGTACATTGTGAATAAACTCCGTGAATAATTTGGATGCCCGTTACTGCACATACGATCGACCGCGCGCGGTGATACGAGTCAATCGTCAGTTGAACGTCGCGGATGTTTTAACGCGGCAGATTAAGTAGAGCGATGATGCAAATGGGTTAGTACCAATGTGAATTCCAATCTAGCCGTTATGCTTGTTCAAAACTTGAAACGCACTTTTCTCAATACTATGTCTTTCGAGACAGTGGTTAAGATGTCTCAGAATCTATTATTTAACCGATTGACTTCAAATTCGATGTCTGCATCGTCAGTACATTTTTTTATCGTTGAGCCTACGAAAATTAAAATAATTTGATTTATTATAATTTTAAAAAAAACTTCAAACATGGCTAGAAATTAAATTCTTAGTTTTAAATAACGCCATTTTGGGAAATTAAAATCATTTATTCTCCATAGCTTCCACGATGCACCTACTCATTACGAGTGGAAAAAGATTTCTTTTCGGCCTAACAGCAGCGGCGAAATTTTTTCCACCAGCAGCCAATTTTATTTTCGTCTCTGGACAGTTTGGCTTATAAGTTCATGACATTTCTAAGTAAGTACGTGATAAAAAAAAGTGGATGACAAAAATTAAAAATTCTTTTTTTTTATTTTACTCTAAAAAATGTAACACATTTTGTTCCCTAGAATAGAATACCGCCAAGTAAAATGCCTTAAAGTAAAACAACCAAACAACATTTGATCCCATTCGTGGCGGACTTATTCAGTGACAGCACTCTCACCATTGTGCATACGAATCATTTGTTAGGCATGCCAATAAAAGAAGAGTAGTGGGATACGCTTTTACAGAACGGCAAAATGGTCGTGAACTATTTCAAAGTCACATACAATCGTCAGGTCGCCAAACTGAAGGTGTCTAAAAATAAGGAACCTCCACTAGTAGAACAGATTTCAGGCGACGGATTGAAATTGCTCGACGCCGCGACGTGCGAAAGAGCAACCAGCGCCGACCGAAACATCATTCCCGAAATAGATGCCATCATTCCGCTTGTTGCCAATTATCTCATGGAAAACGCTAAGGGGATGTATGGTATACAGTACTCGGCGTATTTTGTAATTGTATATAATATTATTTTGTGATTGTATGTTTTTTCAATGACTCTCTTACGATTAGACTGATATATCCACAGGGAATTTCTAAAAAAGAATGTGGAACCACATTCTATTTTCATCGTTAACAGTAATTTTCAAGTTTAAAAAGGGATAGTACAAGATGTTTCCCTATTTAGTCTTATTTTTTACAACGATTTGCGACGATATTTTGAATTTTCGAATTTCAAAATTTCTTTATTCAGTCTTTTAATTGCACGAGTCTTACATGGTGCTTACGACTATTGTAAATAGTCTATTTGTCGTTGCTTATATCTTAGCATACCGCTGCGGGAACATTTAGGAACGTTTGTTTATTTTTTTATTGAGGTGAAATTTGAAAAGAGCCCGTTAATTCTTTGTCAACTATCTTAAAACTACGTGGCTATGTGCAGTATTTACATTATTTACATTGGTTATATTATGTCATGATAGTTTGTGCTGAATATCTTCAAAGTTGTCTGCCAATGCGTTTAATTTTTCTCTATTACTAGTTGCCAGGCCTCATGCTCCATGTAATATTGGTCCATGGTGGTATACTATTTGGGGATTTGATAAAAATGTGGGTTATTCTACATAATGAATTGTCCTTAATTTGTATACTCGACAGTTTTTTATTCCATTCGCTATTGCTATGCGATTTAATTTCTTGCTTGATGCGTTCATTGAGTTTGTTTGTTAGTATTTTCAGAGGATGATGTCTCCAGTTTTGGTGGTACATTCATCTTACTTTGTTCCTTAGACGTATAAAAGGGTTCTTATATGTTCAAGAAAGGTTAGTGTGCTTGATTATATTTGAGCTTATGGTATGGCAGGCCAGACTGATTTGTTTATTATTACGATGAAGTTTGTAAAGTTTTTGTCTATGTCTTCCAGGGTTTTTAGGTTATTGTTAATTTCCAGATTGGCATTAATGCTCTGTCTGAATTTATTCCAGTCTGCTTTTTGATATATGTAATAGTTAAAAACTTTGTGCTGTTTTGTTCGTTTGTTGTTCAGGGCAATGATAATGGCAGTAATCAGAGTTCAATTTACTTATGGCCTCTATTTCTCAATTGGTTGTTATGTTATTGATTAATGCAATGTGGACCGTGCTGGGTGGTGCGACCGTTGTATGGGAAGTATGTGGCTGTTGGGTGCCAGTATTGAGAGGCCTCTCATGGCATATAGTCATAGATTAATATACCATTATAATTTTTGTTTCTACAGTTCCATATGAGGTGTTTGGAATTCAGGTCACCGGCCATGATTACCGTGTTTATTCTCAATCTTAATGATAGGAAATTTTCCATTTCCAAGAAACTCGGTCGAGTTTCTTGTACGGAAAAAGACACTTACATATTTACTTGAAATGAACTGGGCGCGGTCGACATTTTCTTACTGGCCACCGTAACAAAAAATACTGGAGATTAAGTTATATATGTCGGCTCGACAGTGCTGCTTGGTCAATACTCCGAGTAAAAAACAAACATTGATTGAGGATTCTTGGAAAAGGCTAGATATAAAATGACATAATACGAATAAAAATGTTGCTACCCTCAAAGATTGCGGAGTTACGGCAACAACATTAGGACAAACCAACACAAACACGTATTTTGATGATGAGAAATATAATCCCACTCCGGGATCCAAAGTGTGCCAGCAAAGACCTACCACCTGCATTTAAATTATGTTGATTTCGGGACTTAAAATATTTGTTAATTGTACTCGCTTTGATTCTGCGTGCAATATAAAGGAGGAAAAATTATAGTTTCTTATTTAGAAATCCGACGATGACCTTCACTTGACGTCAACGCCTCGACCGAAAACAATCCTAATATGACCGTCGTGTATACTTCTCGAAACCATACAACTTTTATGAAACTTCTTTTCGTACGACCTCATTTTCCTCACTTACTTCAATCGGTAAATTGAATAAGGTCACCCTCTCTCATGTTCGGATGAATCAGAATTTCGCGAGACCAGCAATTATCCGGCAGTTTTTACAAAAATAGAAGTAAATGAATGAATTTTTAACTAAACTTGTAAGAAAAATCTGAAAACAATTGTTCTAATCGATTGTTTCTGTGCTGGAGGAGTTCCCTTTATATTTCATTAATATTAAAACCATAAGATTAAACGTGTCTGTGTCCGCGTCGTTGACGTACCTTGACGAGATCATTTGGCTGGCTTGGTCCACCATATACGAAGCGGGCCCACCGCTGAAATTAACACACGGGCTATGTTCACTTGCAAACTCTTTTGTGCGTTTCTCATTGCAATATTCAATGCGATTTTCAGTAATTCCTAGATTAATTGGCTAGCCAGGCTCCATAAATATGGTAAAGGATGTTCCAAAATTTGTGCAATAAAGTGTCGCCAATGAAAAAAAAGATAGAGTAACAGTTGATAGATCAGGGCGATTAAAAATGGAGCGCTACACAAAAAATGGATCGCTGAATGGATTATGGAATAGCAACAAGGGGGTGCTAATTTTTCGAACAACATTATTTGCCGCATTTAGGTTTCAGAAAATCCACGAGTAATTGTTGAAAAACGGTTACATTCACAACGTGTCACTGTTTGGTGCGCAATCGCAACACGTCAATTCAGCTTTTGTGCTTAAATTGCAAGATATGGATGTGGAAGACATGTGCTTTCAAAAAGACGGTGCCAGATGCCGCACAGCCCGAGAAACAATTCAATTACTGCACGAGACATTTCCCGATCGGATAGTGTCCCGTTTTGGTGATCAGAATTGGCCGCCCCGATCATGGGATTTAACGCGGTTGCATTTTTTCTTTGGGGTTATTTGAAGCCTAAGGTTTATGCCAATAAGCCCACAACCACCCACGTCTTGAGTGAGGAAATTGAGCACTGTATCAACAAAATTCAACCACATTTATTCAAAGAGGGCATTGATAATTTTGACAAAAGAGAGCGTATATACCAGCTAAGCTGTGTAGGCCATTTACCCGATATGCTATTCCATACATATACCCTATACTGTATACTTTCGAAATCAATAAAAACTTCATGTTTTTAAATTAAAACGTTCTGTTTTTTTATCAAAATTACTTCATGCGTGAATTTTGGGACACCCTTTATATTTACAAATCTGGCGTTCTGGTTTAATAGTTGATGGAGTAAAAAGAAATGATTTGGTAAGTCCCTTAAACTCGTTGAGTTTTTAAGAAACTCGAGACAGATTTGTTTTTCATGTACAATGAAATTAACGCGTTTCATTTATCTTTAGTTGCAGCATTTCCGCAAGTCACTTAATAGCAAAATTCAACTATGTTACCCTACAGGAGGTCAGATTTTTATAAAATCGCCGTATTATTATTATTTTGCGATTTTCTAAAGCTATTATTTGTTTTTAATGAAAATAGTCAGCTTCTCGTACTATAACCTAGAAATGAGTTCCTTTTTTAATGCGTAAGCAGAATTTTTTATTTTTAAATTTATCAAAAATTTCCACGGTATAAAATAGTTCGAAATGGCGTATGCGTTGCGTTCTCGAACCATTCGAGAGGAATTAGTTGAGGAGGTAGAGGAGCAGCCTGCTCTAGGAGATGAGGCCAGTGATGACGACTATGTGTCGGAGCAGTCCGAGTGATCTAGCTATAAAGGAGAAAGCAGCGATGATATCGATGAAGAAAATTCAGCACGGAGCGAAAGACTGCTGGAGTCTCGTGCACGTGAGCGGCCGACAAAAAAGTTACGAGGGGTTAACGACTTCAAATGGAAAACGGAAGTATCGGTTCGACGATCGAGTGAGCCTCACATGTTATGCTGTGCCAGTTCTGTATTTACACCGCCTGGCTTCATCGAGTTTCCGTGTGTTTACAAATATTAGTCTGTAATAAATGCGATAAATTTGTTTTATAAAATAGAGTAAACGTAAATAAATGAATAACGTGTAACTATAAATAATTATAAAACCTAAAAATAAATGATTATAACACAAAAACTAATTCTAGGTCCGCATATCGACGTTCCTCCGGTTTTCCTTCCTGAGCCTATCAACACCAATGCTGCTACGATGGAGGAGTTTTGAGATTTGCTCATAAATCAAGATATACTGCTGATCATCGATAAAACAAATATGAAAATCGAAGACGTTTATGCACTAATGATGGCTGCAGATCAAGAAACACAAACGTACCACCATCTCACAGCATAAATGAAATAGGAGAGAGTGGGGTAATCACGGACGACGGGTAATGGCGGACGCGCAAGTTTAGCTATGTTAGAAAAGGATAGAAGATATTTCGACTGACGCAATCGTGAGTCGAGCCCGATGGTAGTGCCAAACAGTGAACGTTGACGTGAGGACGCGCTCGCTGTACAATGTAAGTTAACTTTATGATTTTTCCACAATTTCATCTTATTTTTTGTTAAAAATTGTACGTGTGTCTAACAATCTAGGACAATCATAGAAACTTGGTAATTTTTTTGTCAAATAACATCTAATTGAACAATGTTTTCAAGTACAGACTTCGTGCATTGCACGATTGTAACCTCAAATAAAACATTTGTTTCGAGTTTCTTTGTGAGTCGGGTAATTGCGGACGATTCGAGTGGGGTAAAGGCGAACGTCCGTAGTTGCCCCTAAACGATGTACTGAGTTTTTATTTTACAATTTGTGTCGAATGCGGTGGCCATCATTGCTAATACAATTTTTATTGTTTGTTTATACATAATATTTCACCAATATGAAATGTAATTTGTTTGTTTATACGTTTGTACCTAGGCGATTAGTATAGAGATAGTTTATAGGCCGGGTAGTTACATTAGCTTTTTTATCACTAAAATAACACATGAGAACATGATAGTTGATACATTTTGAAATATCTATTAATTAACATGTTTCAGATGCCGAGAAATTACCAAAGAAAGACAGAGACCAAATATAAATTAGAAGACTTGGAGCGAGCCGTTCAGGCTGTCAAAAACAATACACTTACACTGGGTAAAGCAGCTACCAATTACTCTGTCCCAAAAAGCACTATACATGACTATCTCAAGAAAGAAGTTATCAAGACTCCAAAAACTGGAAGAAAGGCTATATTTTCTGAACATCAAGAAAAAGAATTCGAGGAGCATATTTTAAAATGCAGCAAATTATTTTATGGTTTAACTATAGAGATGGTCCGCAAAATAGCCTTCACATTTGCCGAAGCAAATAATTTAAAGCACAATTTTGACAAAACATCCCAAATGGCGGGAAGAAACTGGTTCTATGGCTATAAAAAAAGGCATCCTAATATTTCACTTCGTAAACCAGAGTCCACTTCTATTAATAGAATCACAGCCTTTAACGAAACAGAAGTGAAAATGTTTTTCATGAACTTGGAAGCATTGCAAACAAAACACCAGTTTGATGCTAATCGCATATATAATGTTGACGAAACCGGCATTTCTAATGTCCAGACAAACTCGATGATATTAGCTCAAAAAGGCCAGAAACTGGTCGGCATGGCAACAAGTTGTGAAAGAGGAACTACAACAACAGTTGTATGCGCATTTAGTGCTTCAGGAAAGTATGTTCCCCCGTTTTTTATTTTTAAGAGGAAGAGAATGAATGCTCAACTGTTGCGAGGAGGCAATGCTGATATGATAGCAGCAGTTAGCGATTCGGGTTGGATCAACGAGAAACTGTTTGTAGATTGCCTACATCATTTTATCTCCTATACTAAGCCAACTGTAGTAGAACCGATTTTACTTATTTTAGACAACCACGAAAGCCACGTTAGCCTTGCTTGCTATCTGCTTTGTCGCCAGAATGGAATAATATTATTATCTCTTCCACCGCATACGTCACATCGAATGCAACCTCTTGATTTAACATATTTTGGACCCCTCAAGACTGCATACAATAAAGAATGTGATTTATACATGGCTGTCAATATAGGCCAAAGAATAACACAGTATGAAATCGTCGAACTTTTCACTAAAGCTTTTAATCGCATCGGTAATATTGAGAAAGCAGCAAATGGTTTCCGGGCAGCTGGTATTTGGCCATTAGATGCAACTAAATTTTATGAACAATTCATAGAAGCGACATTGCCTGATACTCAAATGACACAGCCATCGAATGTTCAAAGACTAGAAGCTTTTCATGTGGAGATATCAAACGTGCAACGAGCAGTGACGCCTGAGCCTCATGCAGTATCGACATCAAATGTGCAAGGAGCACTAACACCTGAGCCTCAGATAGTAAAGCCAATAACTGAGTTGAACAAATCAATTCCACTTCAAGATATTGTTAATGTTCCCCAACTGTCGCAACCGAAAAGAAAGCAAACTTCTAGAAAGAGACATTCATTTATAATAACCAGCTCTCCAATGAAAGATGTTTTAGAAGAAAAAGATTAAAAAAGGAAAAAAAAGGGCAGATTAAAGAAAAGGCTATAAGTAAAAATAAAAGTAAGAAAGGCGTGAAGAACCTGAAAGGATTCGAAGATGATGTGCGCAAGAAAACGAAAATTAATAAAAGCGCTTCGAAAGATAATGAAGAATATTATTATCTGATATGCTATGCAAAATATATAGAACCAATCCACGAAGATTGGATAATATGTTATATATGCAAATTATGGGCCCATGAGAAGTGTACGAGTGGGGAAAGCAGTTCGAAGGGCTTTTTGTGCGATTCTTGCGCCAATTAGATTATGTCCGTGATTACCCCACTTAGCATCCGCAATTACCCCACATGCTGTAGGGTAATCCCGGACACCAACAGTTTTGTTTTTTTATGATAATTTGATTTTATTCTAAAATTTATTTATTTTGATTATGAGAACATAAGATTGATTAGTCTAAGTAACGACTGAGCAATATACAGCTTTATTAACTTTATTCGGTTTTGTTTTATTTCACTATTCCCTTGAGTGTTCGCAATTACCCCACACTCCCCTACATGCATATGTGACACGATCCGAGAAAAGGGACCTACTAGGCAAAATAGGATTTTTTTACGACGAGCGATTAAAGATATCAAAACCAATGCTCGTGCTCGAGTGATACAATTTTCAATAATACATATCTTGTAAAATTATGTAGATAAAACACCTCTAATTGCACCACATGAAAGATCAGTTCAAAAACTCATAACGCATAACGCATAATCCAAAAATTGATTTTTTGCCACGTAGGTCCCTTTTCTCGGATCGCGTCACATATATAGGCTTGCTGTATTACAGTAGCATGTGGAGGCAATCGTCAATGAAATATGAGCGACTGTGGGATCGCAGAAGCGGCATGTCCTTCTATCGATACGTCATGTCACGAGCAAGATTTATGTTTTTATCTGCGTGCCTGCGATTCGACGATACAGCAACAAGAGATCGAGCAGATAAATTTGCACCCATCAGACAGTTTTGGGATAATTTTATACGAAATTGCCAGCACTATTACAAGCCTCATGACAATTGCACGGTGGATGAGAAACTACTTGGTTTCCGAGGCAAATGCCCTTTCAGGATGTACATAAAATCAAAACCAGATAAATATGGCTTGAAGATAGTGTCTTTGAACAACGCATCGATATCGTAAATGGTATTTTCATTTACAGTTTTACATTTTTCACGTACTTTTTGGTCAACTGTATGATTTCCAATTTTTTTTTTCTTACAGTACAATGCTATTCCGTATCTGGGAAAAATAAGTACGTCAGCCAATGAGTCCGTTTCAGAGTATTTTCTGAGAGAAGTTTCCCATTCACGGCTCAGGTCGCAACATCACCTGCGACAATTGGTTTACTTCTATTCTAATTGTACAAAGATGATGGCGCCAGATATAAACTTGCGCATTACTGGTACGATTAGAAAGAATAAGCACGAAATCCCGCAGGAGATGAAAATAGCCGGAAAGGAAATTCCATCGTCGAAATTCTATTTCACGGACAAATTGACATTGGTGGCGTACACTCTGAAGAAAAATCGTCTTATTGCTAACCTCGCTTTTACACGGTAAAACTTAGCAAACTGACGGAAAGCCAAACATTATTCATTTTTATAATAAAAACAAGGGAGGCACAGACTCTTTCGACATGCTTTGCCATTCGTACACCGTGCGTCAGCGTACAAACAAGGTGGCCCATGCGAATTTTTTTCGGGAAGCTGAACCAAGCAGCGGTCAACGCGCGTATTTTGCTGAAATGCAAAAATATTTTGCTGGGAAATAACAGCGCAATTACGGCAATGATATGCCTGGGCGCTTTAACACAGCATCTGGTACGACCGAATTTACAGAAGCGCCTTACGGTCCTCACCATTTCGCAAGATATAAGAATCGGGATCCGAAATATTTTGGGTCTCACTGGTGACGTCCGGATCTCCAAATACCGTAAAAGTTTAGAAAAAAACAAAGATGCCAAGTGTGTAAGGCCAAGGCTGACCGGAAAACATTCCAGCAATACCCTAGCTGCTACCGTCCCATGTGCGACGACCATCGCGCATATTTATGTGTCCAATGTGCTGCCGGCATTGTATAATTATTCCATTTGATGTAAAACACACTACTATTTAATTATGAGTTATATTTCAAATTATTTTTATGCTGTACAACTTTTTTCCCAATAAAACATACATTTTTTTTATATGCGTGAGCGTTTTATTCTTCCTTTCTAAATCGCACCTGCGTTGGATGAAATACTTTTTGAAAAATACACAGAAACCGTTATGTCTATTTTAAAGTACATTGTTTCCAGATTATAAAACCATTTTTTGTCAATAATTACAAGAGTTACAGCAATTTTTGTAAAAAAGTCATTTTTTACTCGTTTTTTTTCATAATTTTTTTTGCATATTTAAAATTTTTATTTTGATTTCTAACCTCGTAGTTGATAATATCCTTGTATTAAACAGTGTTCAAATTATAGCTCGCTACTTTTTTTATATCGCTCAATGCATTACTTCACTATTTATAACAATTTAAAAACGCCTGGGTCCCATGAACCGAGTATGACTATAACGTGATTCTAGCTAAGTATGACTACTAAGGGTTAATATCTTCTTCTATAAAAGAAACTTAATTTTGTAGGTCAATTAATAAATGAATCAATAATTAGAATAAATGATATTTTTATTTTTTTGGGCTCTTCCTTTGTTCTGAAATTCATGTATATTGTTTTTTAATATGTTACATAGTGACAATAGCTGCTGAATTATAAATATGTACATTTTTTACTACAACCTCGATTTTTAAAGAATCATATTTTCAAAATTATCAATTAGATCCAGGTTGATTTATCTATCATTTACCAAAATAAGAACTAGCGGAAGGAAAGAACGAGATTTTTCAAGCGAAATATTATTCGTAATATTCAGATTTAACTTTTTTTACACCTGATAATCATGTGATAAATTGAAGTTTTGAGAAATTATTAGCTCAGAAATTATCTCTCGCGGTGATGTTATCCATAAAATCTGTTACATGTTAATTTACCTAAAACTTTCGAAGATTAATTTTGGAGTAAAAAAAGAACTGAGAATTGTTATTGTTAGTTTAATGCTAACAGCATTAGCCTTTAGTTTAAGAAGATTTGAAATCAGCTACGGCGATCAAAAAATAAGATTTAATGATAAAAAACAACGCCAACTATAAAAATATCTTCTTTTTACAATTTCCACTATTTTGAATACGATTTAGAATATGTGAATGTTAGTTTTTCAGTGATTAGTAGAAATAATCATGAAGATTATTGGAAAATCCTCCAATTTTTTATTTTGCTATACTAGAAAACAGTTGCATTTCGAGTTCTTTGAAAACTCATACAGTTAACGGACCTAAACTTTTCGAATTATATTCTTCCATGGCATAAAAAGAGACGCCAAAATAGCAGACCAATAAGGATTATGGTACAGTGTAATTACCCACAATTATTTATTCATATGTTTCAGTTGACGTATAAGAATTCGATCACCACAACTCTCCCGTTTCCCTCTGGCTCACTCTCCGTCTATACATATTTAACCTGAAGAGCAAAAGACGTCCTTCCTTTTTGGCTGTTACAATATATTTCAACAATAATAATAATGCAATTAAATACGGTCAACAAACAGTGATAAAAATACCCGAGCGCACACACATACGTACACATAAAATCGTGTTATGAGTTACTCATCGTAGTAATTCTGGAATGAAAGACGGAGGGAGAGAATGAAACAGAATTAACGTCTTGAACGTGAATAGATGCTTTCTTTATAGATTCAAGAGCCTCTCACCCGTCAACTGTGAAACTCATGGTTTCTCTTTTGCTCTGTTCTGCATTGCACCTTGTATACAGTCTCTTATTTTCGAAAAAATCGTGCATTTTGCAAAAAATGATTAGTCTGATTGAACAATAATTCGTATAAAAATATGTTCCACGAGTTACACAATGAAGAATAGGAATCCATAGATATTATGAGATTTTGCGATATCGCTAACGTTGGTGGCTCATCTTTCCCATTAGCATTACCCAAGGTCCTAAGGCTCAATAGGAACTGCATTATTAGTACATTCCTATTTCGTCACATCCATCGTACGATTTGCAAATGTATATAATGTCTGGAACATATTTAAAATATGTCTTAACGAGATTTCATTAAACTCCGAGTCTGATTGCAATTTCGCCCGACAATAAGTATAGATTGTACGGAAAAAATGGGGATAAGCTTCATATCGGTTCGATGCCTTGTCACAGTTTCTAGCACCATAACCGTTTGATTAGATCGACAACTAATAATTGAGTTAAACAAGTATTCACTCAGACTAATGGTTCCATATATTTTTCAGCATTTTTCCAAAAATATGAAGCGCTCTGTATATTCCTATGTAGAACTTGTTATATGCATGTACGAGAGTTTCAGGATAGTTACCACGAGCGTCACCAAATTTTGCCGGACGCAAATCATCCCTCTCCTCCTCCCTGTTCTCCGCCACTACCGCAACTAGCACAATATTTTTTTCGTGTTCGGGCGTGGTGTGCATGTACGATGGGTGTGAGAGCGGCGAGAGAGCTACACAGTTCCGAGAATAGCAACAAATGAACGCTCGCTGAATCGACAGTGGTCGAATCAACATTAAAACACCAAACAGTACACGAAACATCAAACATCGCAAAGCGATAACACCGAGAATGCTATCTACAATGAGAGCAGCTCAAACCAGATGAATAGGGAGAGGGAGGTGTGTGCGTGTGAAAGAGAGACAGAGGGATATAGAGAAATAACAAGAGGACATCGATGGTGCAGAGACAAAATACATGTACACATATATGTAAATAGAAAATTCTTCATAAAAGGATCAGTTGACGACTGCCGGCACTTTCGAAGAAGATTTAATTTGTGAATTGTGCCTTTAAAACTATAACAATAACAAAAAAGCGAGAACCTAGAAGCAAAACATGTAATGCAATCTTTCAATCCAAACGACATATATTCCCTTTGTCAAATATGACCTTACTTTATCCGAAATAACCCGTATAGATTTCATTTTCTTGCTGTATACGCGCATGAGAGTACATGGCGTATTTCATAGCGTTCGTCACATTTACACACAGCAATTCTATTTGCTCTCTCGCTCTCGCTCTTTTTCCTACACACGCGTAGTCGAAATCAGGAAATCAAGCTTTGCCGCTATTCAGCGATAGAAATTCATGATGTTTGTGTATGTGGAAGAGGGTATGGCGCACACTGGGTCGTGCTTATATAACAGTAACTCTCCCTACATAGCAATACAAATATTGAAACGTCGGTTTTGCACTTTACTGTTCGTAACAATTTTTTATTCGATGTGTGTAGAATAAAACACAAAGATAAACAATACCGTATCGATTTTTTTTAAGCAAAAATATATGCCAAACCTCGTCCCTTTACTTTTGTTGGTGAGTATTCGTTATATAGAGAACAATTTCCATAGTACACCACTTGAAGAAAAGAAGCTGAGCAAGTGAGAAAGATGAAAGCAAAGAATGGAACAGAGTCAGTTGATTATTAAAGATTCTTTCCTGGTTTTAGTTTTTCATGGTGGGGTTTTTTTTCTCGTGACACACGGGCTTACACAAAAACATGTTCTCTAAGGGGCTGAGTTTTTATTCGTTCCTGTAACCACACTGCCAACGGCAATCACCCATCGCGCCACTTCTCACCCCGACCCATTGTACGTGAGTAATCTATAAAAGGCTGAGTGGCAAGGAAGGTGGGGCTGACGTGTCCCTTGTCTACTTGAGCACGGTTTCTCCTCCACTTTTCATCCCCTTCTCTTCGTCACATCGCTACATTTCATCTTCACTTTCTCTCTCTTTCTCTCTCTCTCTCTCTCTCGCACTTTCTCAGGTCGTTTTATCCACGTAGCATGAAGCGGCAAACTCACAACCACTACTGGTATGAGAGTTCGCAATCCATCCCTTCTATAGAAGGTCTGAGTGATATAAGGCAAAACCCATTGCTCAATGTAAAGGCACCACCATCGTCGTTCCACTTACGAAAGGGTGTCACTACGGGTTGACACGTATATTTGTTTGTCATACAAAGCGGCAACGCTGGCATGAGGCGGAGGGGGGAGGGGGGAGTCGCCCCCGGAATTCACCCCAAACTCACTCTCAACCCCACGCTATCGTCATAATCTGATCGAAAGGATTTTACTTCCGGCTAGCCATTGAATCAGCTTGTAGCAAGAACATTCTAGTTAACTAACGTCTAGAATTTAAAAGAGAAATTCAATCCCTATTCTCGACACGTAAACATATCAGGGAATGGACTTCGAAATAGTTTATTTTATTTTAAAGCGAAAGTTTAAAGCTAAAAAGAATACAATATATTGGAAATTACTTCATACTTTCAAAATTGTTGTAAAGAATATTTAAAAACTACTGTGGTCAGGAGTTAGTTAAGAAGTTTTATTATTCTTTGTGAATTCATGCTTCTGCAAGCATATGAGGGTGGCCTGATAGTTTTCCGACCTCAACACAAAGATGGCAACATTTGTCAACAATAGCTAGGGAATGTGTTTCCCCATGTCTCGAAAGGAACTCACCAAAATTTCAGCCATTTTGGACGCGCAGTTGTTGTCGGACAATCGTTTAAGTGAGCCGATATGAGTATTTTTGTGACATAGGAAAAATCAAGTATCGAGCTGTAATTCATTATTTGTTTAGATAAGTTTTTGTACTATTTATCGTTGAGCGTAGCATATATAAACTGCCGTTAGGCGACCCCCGCTCGGATGTTCTCGCGACTGATTGCGAGACTATGCAATGATGAGATATATCTATACTTAAGGCCCGGATGCCTTGCTTGAATGTTCGGAGACCCGAGTGACCAGATTATGTGTAAAAAGTACAAAGCAGGTTAGATCGTACATTCAATGTAGTTCATATTATTATTTCCAGGGATAAACACGGTAATACATAGTGCAAGTTATTCTGTTCAAAACCTCGAGTCATGCCGTTGTCGGTTATCACAATACCTCGACTCGAATTGTGTGCGGCTCACAGATTATCGAAACTTTTTTCGCGCCTAATAAGGGCCATATACAGGGTGAATCGTAATGGGTGGACACCACTTTTTTATGGTATTTACCATGCGTCGTAAATTACCGACTACCTACAACTGGATTGCTTGACCGCTCCAGAGATGGCAGCAGCTTAATGACAGGCAACTATATTCATGCATCTTCGCCGATTTCGATAAAATTTGGTATGGCGGCTCCAGACTCACGCCGCGACTTCGCGGGCGCAACTTCACGCCGTGAACACCCGCGAAAGGCGTGAACTTCGCGCAACACAAACGAGTGTGAACACTCGCAATATTCACATTCGTCTTCAGTTCTTGATTAAATACAGAATGGACAGAATTTCAGCTGCTAGGGCTTTGACCCTACTTGCAATGGCATATTATTATTATATACTAGTCAAACATGATAATAAAACTAAAAAACGACCGATAAGAAGAAGAAGATGGTGGATGACGAGTATACATCGAAACAGAACGCAGTAATTAATGCCTTAGACATGTTTATGTGCGACATATATGCGACAATATTAGTATAAATTTTAAATAATTTTGATATTCGATGTTACAACAAATGTTAAAGGGACAAAATTAGTCCGCATTTAAATACATCGCCATGTTCGTCGCGTCTGCTCACGCGCTAGAGACAGCGCGTGGCAACATCTCGCACTATCTCGCCTAATCGAGATTTAGCTTAAACGAGAGATTTAAAGGCGAAAATTTCACCTTTCTCCATTAATAATTTATTTCCCCTTTCACGGAATCCCTCCAACCATCGCTTTTTCTATACATATCTCAATCATTTCTCGAAACAAAGGACTTATTAAAATGCGGAGCTAGATGTGTTCGAAGTAACTAGCTAAGCTGTACTTCTTGCAGTTTAACTATGGAAAACCAACTATCGGAACTCATTTCGGAGCAGAGTGGAGAATTTAAAAAATTTACAAGAATGTCCACAATAGATTTTGAATACACGGAGAGAATTAAATGTTAAAAATTACGGTGCAGTAACGGTAACCAGATGACAACCCTGAAACCTCCCTTATTATTACTGAATAAAACACAGATTTTCACAAAAATAAAATAAAATTTCTTCTTCAGATAGAAAATTTTACGAGATATTCTAGTAAATTTTGATGTGTAACGAAATACGCAAAACTTAAATTTAAAAAATATAATATATCAGCGGAATTTTACTGTGTATTTGGTTATTTTATACCTTTAAAAACTGCCTATAAAAAAGTATCGTCTTTATAACAGTTATTTTAAGGTTTATTATAAGATTTAATGAGTGTATAGGAAAATGTATTGTGCTCTCGATGAATATTATCGTGCGCGCTTGGTTAAATTTATCATGCGGTAATTTTGGGGTACTGCATGGTAAAAATTCCCCTTCATACCGATCACTTCAGAATGGTATGGTGGTGGGGCTAAGTATGGTCGCGCGGTCTCGTTTTATCGTTAGTGGTCTGTTTTTGTTTATATGACGAAACAGAATCCCATCACGCCATAGCAAAGAAACCTCAGTCGCATGCATCATTGCGATAAAGTGAAACGTCGTGATCGTTTTAATCCTAAAAGTGTTCCTGGTTATAATATATAACACGTAAGTAATCGAAATAAACATTATTTTATTACAAAGAGAATGCTAATAAAGTTTTGGCTGAATAAAGTATTTGTTGTCGTGGAAATAATTTTGTTGCCGTTTTCTTATCTCTACGAATTAAAATGGCGTGGTTGAGAATAGGAAGATAGAAGCAGTTGATAAGCTAAGGCGTAGTTGACCATAGGTGCGAAAATGGTAAGCGGTCAATTTTTTACTTATCAGCTACTTCAGTTTTTGGTTATTGTAAAATGTCATAACTAATAGTTGAAAAGTTCGACGTGATAACGTAACATACCGTTGGAAGATTCCTGAGTTAACATAGTTTTGCATTACATGCCGTATAGGTATGCTTGATATTGAGTTTTGTGTCACGTAAAGTCTTTAAAAAATATAAAAAAAATAATAATTTTTATAATACCGTGACAATACATATTTTCAGGTTGACAGAACCCTTGACCTTCCAATAAACGTAAGAATTAACGTAGTATCGGTCTTTGTCAATACTCGCGAATATTGTCTATTCGTCAGTCCATAAATTTTTTATTTCAAAATATTAGGAAGTCCACACATCTTTATTAGATTCCACGGATGGAAAACTAATTTTGCAAGCATACCGGAAAAATATAGGATTCCCAAAAAAAAACGTCCGAAATTTACTGTCAAGAACATTATTGAGAAAAGAAAAGGATGATGCTTTTCGAGGTGTACGCATTGAAGAACATCCTCAACGTCTTAATAAATTCATGTAAGATATTTTCGTTATACATTTATTCTGAAAAGGAAAGGACAAAACATAAAAAAACAAATGAGGAAACAGAAAGAAAAAAATGTGACGGGTACAACCTATGTAGGGGAAAGGGGGAGAGCTCCGGCCATGTTTATGCATATGTAGATGAAGACGTATGGTTGCTAAGCAAAGCAATTAAATAGCTTTTGTTAAACGAAAATCTCGCGTGTATTGGAAAATTTATCCAAATCATTTAATGTCAAGCCAATGTTTATACTTTTTTGCAGCATAAAGGCGGACAGATTTGAGAATCTTGCAGCTCAAATAGAAGAATTATTTCCAGGAGAAAATAAATTCACTTATTATTCACCATACAGACGCGTGGGAAATGTTCGTATTAACCCTTCCGGAACATTGTACGAACATTACCAATATTTGAAAAGTTCACTCAGAAAAGTCAACATTTTGGAACGTGTGCACGAAGGGCCCGATCAACAACCAGCCATTACCGGTAAGAACGTTTATGTTTTGAAATTGTAAAAAATAACGATAATTTTTAACCTTTTTTTAACTCGAATTAATGTTAATTTTTTTTTTCAATATAGATGTTGAATCGGAATGCCTTGCCTGGTTAAAAAATCACATTGAGCCAGAAGAAACAGTTCTCTCACACTGGAGAGCATCGTTTAATGCCCGGAAAAATCTTTTGAGCCAAGGTATAACCGTCTCGGAGTATTTCAATACCTTTCCCATCCTGAGGAACCAATTTGGCAAAAAATTGGTAAGAATACAATATGGAATGCATATTCCTTTATTATATGTTTATAAAATTCTACTAAATAACCATCGAAATTATTAATGCAGTTGGAGTCCGATTTCCGGAAAATTCAAATCCCGGATGGAAATTTTTTCGACACTTGGGAGGAAGTCCGGGATTTTTTGATCGCGGAAATTAAATCATGCGAAAAAATAAAAGACGTGGCAGATAAAGCATTCGTACATTTGTTGCCAACGCTACTATTGCGTATATAAAAAAAACCATATATTTTAAATTTATTTTGTCCATACTTTGCATCCTCGAGAAAAAAAACTGATTTTGTAATACATAGAACTGGAATTGCAGACAATAAAGACGTCATCATTTTGCACTTGCTGATATATCTGATAGACGGATCGCAACTCCAGAAAAGGAAGCGGAATCTTCGGGGAAATGACCTAAATGCCAGTCACAAATGTGCAAATGTGGAAAGACGGGCAAGTTTTTTCATACACATCGAGGTAAATGCAATGTATTGATAAAATTCCATTAATTCTGATTAATATGTACCCGTTATGCTTAGAAAATAGAATAACAAATTTCAATCAATGATTTCCATCACATTCATCAATAAATATGTTTTTTGTACAGACAGCAGAGAATTTGCACACCACGCTGGAAAGAAGAAAAGATGAGCTTCGGTCAAATCATCTAACGCTGCAGCCTACGCCGATATTCGTGGGACCATTACTTGCCATTGAAGCAGCCTACGTATTAATTAACGATACGTTGTACGTGGTCGATTCTCCACTGCACGCAATCGAATTTTGCTTCAAAGCATTTACAGCTCTAGACTGTGCATTTCCGGAACAGGCTAAATCGCTTTGGACATTTATCCAACAGGCATTTTTCAAAATTTTTTTACGGACAGATATTCCAAATCGTTCGGTTAACGTTTTGGTCGGTCAAATTGCAAAGTTATCAGCAAGGCACACTGAAAACTGAATCTTGTCATTATTTAACATCATGTTCAACTGTGATAAATGCAATGGGTTATACCCTACCCATATAATATATTTAAAACATTTTAAATTGTCTCATCCAAACCTATCGGATTATAAATGTGGAATTTCTACTTGCTTAAGAACTTTTTCTTCACTAAATTCACTTCAGAAACATACACGATCGAAACATATAAAGATAAACGTCAAATCGGATAAAAAGCAGGTTTTGTCTTCTCATTCACCAAGTAGTTCGACCATTTCAAGCTGTAATATTAATGATAGAATCATTTCACCGATCGATGATATATCACGCCATGTTGAAAACATTATTCAAAGGGAAAACGACAAGTTGGGGTCAAATTCAACAAAAGAAATTGACGCCGGTACTCTTTTCGTCGCAAAATTATTCGAATATCCCGATCTACCAAGACTCAGATCCGTTGATATAATAAATCGGGTACATTCTTTAATTAATAACGTAGTAAACACAATAAATACCGAAGTTGTACAATCCATAAAAGCAGCTTCATCAAATGATCCGAAACTTTTGCAAAATGTGCAAAAAATTTTTGCAGCAAATAATTCACCGCTGAAAGATTCATTGTCTGAGTGGAAATGCTTGAAAAAATTTGAACAATTAGGTACATATATAGCACCACAAGCTTATATGTTGGGAGAAAGATACGAATATCGTAATAAAAACGGTGTACAAATATTAAAAACGGTACCTGTGGTTGCGCAATATATTCCCATTCGATTTGTTTTGAAGCAGTTTTTTGAAATGCCCAATATACTAAACGAGGCGTTAAGCTATATGGATTGTTTAAAAGAAAACCCTGAAATTTACTCGAATGTAATCCAAGGACCATTATGGCAAAAAATTTCTTCCAAGTTCAACGATGATATTGCACTACCTTTATTTCTTTCCTTTGATGATTATGAAACTAACAATCCTCTCGGGTCTCATAAAGGAATTTCGAAATGTGGTGCCGTATATATTTCTATTCCTTGTTTACCACCACGAATGGTTTCCAAGTTGAAGAACATATTTTTGTTCGTCTTATTCAACACTTTAGATCGAAAAGTTTTCAAAAATAACATCGTGTTCAGTAAAGTCATCGATGAACTTCTATTTCTGGAAAACAAAGGAATTACAATTAACGTAAACGGCAATGAAAAAAATATTTTTTTCAAACTAACGTTAATTATCGGAGATAATCTTGGACTGCATTCTATTCTGGGGTTCAATGAAAGTTTTAACTCCCATAAATTTTGTCGATTTTGTCTAATCGATAAAAATAATATCAATGATTTTTTTGAAGAAGACAAATCTCTGCTTCGAAATAAGCAAAATTATGATGAAAGTTTAACTAAAAATAATTCAAAAGAAACAGGTATCGTCGAAAAGTGCATTTTCCATTGCATGCCAGATTTTCATGTAACGGAAAATTGGTCGGTAGACGTTATGCATGACGTATTGGAAGGGATTTGTCAATATGACCTCGGTTTAATTTTGAATGAATACATCATAAAAAAAAAATACTTCTCGTTGCAAGAATTGAATGAACGCGTGCGAGGAGTTTATTATGGGCAAAGTAAAAATAGACCTCCAGAAATTCTTTCGACACATATTGCAAAAAAACACTTAATAATGTCGGCGTCAGAAATGTTGTGCTTCGTTCGTTATTTCTGTATAATCTTAGGACATTACGTCCCTGATGATGATGAGACATGGGAATTAGTCCTATTATTATGTAACTTGGTCGAAATGATTGCCAGTACTGATGTTGATGCACAGTTTTTTAACTTACTCGGAGTACAAATTTCCGAATATTTGCAACTATTAGTTTCTATATACCCTGGTTGCATGAAACCAAAACATCATTTTCTGGTGCACTATCCGACTGTAATGATGATGTCGGGTCCGCTCTGGAAAACGTCATCAATACGGTTCGAAAGTAAGCATCGTGAGGGTAAAATTTCATCGAGAGCCTCAATAAGTAGAGTCAACGTTTGCAAAACTATCGCCGTTAAACATCAGCTGCAATTAAATGACAAATTTCTAAACAGAAGTATTTCAGCCCCATGGTCATGTAATCCTAACTTGATCCGTAAGTTAGCGACAATCGATTTGCCAGGTTTACCCTTTATCGAGGAGTTATTGCCTCCTGACATAAAAAGATCAAGGGAAGTTGATACTATTAACAAAATAGATATCAATAATAGCGCAATTAAAGAAAATAGCGTAATAATAATAGCAGCAGAAGATGGCCCAGTTTTTTATATTATAAGCGTTATTATTATTCATAAGTCAAGATTTTTTTGCATTGTTAAAAAATTAATCGATGTATTTTTAAATAATAAGTTGCGAGCTTATGAAATTTTTAAGAGTACATACGATTTTACGATTTTAAATGATGACGAATTAATATGTGCGCAAATTAGTCACATAACTCGAGCCTATGATGGGACGAAGTGCATTGTAAAAAAATGGTAGTATTAAATTAAAAATAAATTCTAATAATTAAATTTCTCTGCTTATCCGTTTATTGAGTGTACCAATTTATATGAAATAAAAAAAATTCCCCAACAAAAAATGAACAGCATTAATTTGTACTAGTGTTTGAAGAAAAAACACATTTTACTAAGGATTTTTTTTTATCGAAGAATTTAAATTTTACCAGCCTATAGAGAATTTTTCTTCTGAGGTTGATGCAGGTAAATTTTACTATGCAGCACCGTAAAAATACCGTACCATGCGGTTGGTAATTTTTAACCGACAGCCGGTAGATTTTCGAATATACATGCTAAATTTTACTGTCTCCAATTTTTACCCTTCTCGTATAGTAAAATTTTAGCTACGTATTTGATATTTTCTGCAACGTGAGTTAAAAAAAAACTTGTCGTATACGAATTATTATGTTTTTCTCATTTGTCACCATATTGAAATATATCACGGTCATTTTTATCGTGAAATTCACGACAAAAATTAGTTTTTAATTCTCTCTGTGTATTTGCTGAACAAAATTGCACCTGTGATAACTAAACAAGATACGCAACTGCGGGAAGCTATACCAGCCCGTATACGACTCGCTGTGACACTAAGATTTTTGGCTTCAGGAGACAGCTTTGAAAGCCTTCATTTTTTATTCAAAATTTCCCCTCAAGTAATCTCGACAATAATTCCGGAAGTGTGTGTGGCTTTAAATCAAGCATTAAAGGACGAAATTAAGGCAAATAACATTTATTGACAAATAATTTATTAAAAAGTACATAAGCAATTAATTAACGGGTTTTAAAGGTTGCAATGCACCTGGGGGTAAAAAACATAAATGTATAAATAGCCTTTAACGGTTTAATAAATAACATAACATATAGGAACATACAAATAATCTTTCACAATCGTAATTGAACCATTATGTACACACCCGTGTGTGTACATAAGGGTTCAATTACGGTTTAACATTTTTGGTCTTAACCCACGTAACAATAATGTTTATTAGGCACTATTGAATGCCTCGGCTATCAAATTTCTAATTTTTTTCGATTGAGGATATTGTTCACCCTCATCATCAGACAATTCTATAGGAACAGAATTTGTTGCAGGGCGGCCAGTATTCTTTTTGAAAAACGGTTGTTCTGGTGAAGGTTTAATGATTTCGTTTGATCTTATTATAATATTTGGTTTTTTGTTTAAGCTACGTGTAGCTGTATTTATATTTTTGAACGGGATCCTTTGTGATAATTCTCTGGCTGGTGTTTCAGAAATCGATTTTGCGTGTGAACTTTGTGAAGAATGTGGTCTATTAAAATTATCATTTGAATATATGGAACTTGACGGTGTAGAGGGAATGGCGGTGTTTGAAGAATTTAAACGAATAGATTGCCGGCGTAGAAATATGCCATCTATTTCGTACATAATTTCGGCTTGTTCTTCTTCAGGGAGCTTTCTTAATTTATTCGCTATTATTTTGGCGTAGTGATCACAGTTTTCACTCGGGGGTTCTTTTTCTGGAAATGTGTTACCAAGTTTGCCGATAGCTTCTTTTAGGCATATCGCCGCGTCTTCCAATTGTGGTTTATGTGTTTGCCGACGTTTAGTTGGTATCGGCTTCATGTATAGTGTTTTAGCTTCGATTGGTGATAAGCTCGTATCGTCTTCATCATATTCATAAACAAGATTTTCCATCTAGGAAAACAAGTATGAAGCATATTTTTAATACTTATATTATTTTTAATACTATAACATATTTTAATGGAATATTCTTTAATTTCAGATTCCATCATATTCAGAGGAATGGCTAGAAGTTGGAAGAGGCTTTAGTCAAAAGTTTCCACATGCCGTCGGGGCAATCGACGGAAAGCACATTCAAATTCAAAATCCTTGCCACGCCGGTTCTGAATATTTCAATTATAAAAAAATTTTTAGTATTGTTCTTTTGGCGATGGTGGACAGCAATTTTAATTTTATATTTGCTGACATAGGCACTCAAGGGAGAATAAGTGATGGCGGAGTATTCCGGAATAGTTTTTTATGGGAAAAAATGTGTACAAATTGTCTAAATTTACCAACCCCAAAAGCATTACCAGGCTCAAGGGTACCGCTGCCATATGGTTTTTTGGGCGACGGTGCATTTGCACTCTCAAATTATATTATGAAACCTTATCCGGGAAATCACCAAATACACTCTCCGAAAAGACTATTTAATCAAAATCTATCCGGCGCCCGCGTAGTTGTCGAGAATACGTTTGGGATATTAGCCTCAAAATTTAGAGTGTTCCGAAAACCATTTTTATTGTGCCCAGAAAAGGTAACCATAATAACGATGACTTGCATATTACTCCACAATTTTCTCAGAAAAAGTA